>JAXCLQ010051083.1:0-17610 GCA_035584115.1 Cedrela odorata | reverse complement strand
GGCACTAAGAATAATTGTTATTTTAATAAAAATTAACCAACTGTGTTTTTATTGGTAAAAATATGAAACTATAGGGAGTAAAATGTTATTATGTATAACTCACTAAATTCATCCGATCGAATCCAATTCCTACACTCTTTCTCTCTCTCTTGTTTGAAATTTCAAACTGTCACAGCTCTCAATGCGTTACTTCAACAGTAATCAAGCGTTACCCTCTTGCCTTCCCTCTATCGTCATTTTTCTCTCTCTCCCTGCAATAATTTATATATATATACGAAGTATTTGCTCGCCGTTTTCACTATCAAAAATCTATGGTCTCATTCAATTCCTTTTCTCTCTTACTCATAACGCTTCTCTCTCTCTCTCTTTCATGCAAACCGCCATTGTTTTTCTTCCTCTCTCCTTGTGAAACTATCTTCTGAATCTTATTCAATTCTAAATTCTTCGTTTTCTTTGCTCTACATTCTAAAGAAATGGAGTTGGGTTTGCTTCCAAAGGATAAAACTTGGTGGGTTTTTACTCTGCCAGCATTTCTAGGTTCAGAAAATCTTCTCGATGCTTATGTTTTATTTTCTCTCTCTGTTGCCTTCTTGTCGCTTCTTGTCTTCACTTGGGCTTTTACCAATGGCGGAATTGCATGGAAAGACGGGAGGAACCGACGTGGTCGTGTTTCGATTCCTGGTCCGAGGGGTCTCCCCATTTTTGGCAGCTTGTTCACTCTGAGCCGTGGCTTGGCTCATCGATCTCTTGCAGCCATGGCTTGGACCCGAGTCGACACTCAGCTTATGGCTTTCAGCCTCGGCGGGTCAACTCCCGTCGTCGTCGCTTCTGACCCTCATACAGCCCGTGAAATCTTGACTTCGCCTTTCTTCGCTGACCGTCCTATCAAGCAGTCCGCTAAAAGCCTCATGTTCAGCAGAGCTATCGGCTTCGCGCCAAACGGGACGTACTGGCGACTTTTGCGACGAATCGCTTCGTCTCACCTTTTCTCTCCCCGGCGCATTTCCGCCCATGAAACCGGCCGCCAGCTTGACTGCGCTACCATGCTGAAAAACATAGCAGATGAACAAAAACGCAACGGTTATGTCCTTTTAAGGAAACATTTTCAATTTGCTGCTCTGAACAACATTATGGGAAGCGTTTTCGGCAAAAGATACAACGTCGTGCTCGATAGCAAACAGCTTGAAGAGCTTAAAGACATGGTTACAGAAGGTTTCGACCTCTTGGGTGCTTTCAACTTTTCTGATTATTTGCCATGGTTGAGTTTCTTTTACGACCCGTTTCGTATAAACGAACGTTGCTTGAAACTAGTCCCCCGTGTCCGGAAATTCGTTAGAGACATCATTGAAGAACACCGACTAAGTAAGTCGAAGAAAATGTCTGATAATGCTGATTTTGTCGACGTTTTGCTGTCTTTAAACGGTGAAGAAAAGCTCCAAGAAGATGACATGATTGCTGTCTTATGGGTATGTAATATTTTCGTCGTTACTCTTTTTCTTTCTGTCCGAACGTGTGTTTATTATTAAATGATCGAGTTAACTCACTGAGTTAGGTTTTGTTTTGCAGGAAATGATTTTCAGAGGTACTGATACTACAGCCTTGTTAACTGAGTGGATCATGGCCGAGTTAGTGTTGAATCCAGAAGTACAAACCAAACTGCATGCCGAGCTTGAATCTGTTTCACAAAACAGAACCGTCATAGACGCTGACGTGGCAAAATTGCCCTACTTACAGGCGGTGGTCAAAGAAACTCTGCGGGTCCACCCGCCAGGCCCACTCCTATCCTGGGCCCGGCTGTCCACGTTGGACGTCCAGCTGAGCAACGGCATGCTAATCCCAGCCAACACCACGGCGATGGTAAACATGTGGGCAATCACTCACGACCCTCACGTGTGGGAGGATCCGAACGTGTTCAAACCGGAGAGATTCCTGGCCGCGGACGTCGACGTTAGAGGCGGCGAACTTCGGCTCGCGCCGTTCGGTGCCGGCCGTAGGGTTTGTCCGGGAAAGAACCTGGGGCTGGCGACAGTGAGCCTCTGGGTGGCTCAATTGGTGCGGCGTTTCAAGTGGGTTGAAGACGCGGCGGCTAACCAACCGGTTGATCTGAGCGAGGTTTTGAAGCTTTCTTGTGAAATGAAGAATCCACTGCGTGCTGTAGCTGTGGAAAGGATGAATTAATGGAACAGTTGTTTCTAGGGTTTCTGAAATTAGGGTTTATGATTTTTGAGTGTTATTGGGTTAGGGTTTGCTTTTCCTCCTTAAAACAATATATTGTATTGTATATCAGCCTATAATTATAGTGGGTTTTATGTTATGTCTATTAAGAAATATGATTTGGTTAAAGATTAATTAATTAAGGATGAAATTAAATTTAGGGTTTGTGGGTATCCTTAATTATTATTGCTTTTGGTATGTTGGGCTCCAATTTTGGTTTTGGTGGTCTTGTAAGGAGTCCTTGATTTTGTATACATTATTTTGTGTCATAATGAATTATAATTTTAGTGTAATATCCTAATTTTTGAAATAATGGTATTATAAAATCAGTCATTATGTGATTAAATCCTCTATTAAAAATGATTATTTTTAAATATATAATTAAAAATACTATTAAATATATTGTAAATTCATTATATTATTTATATAATAAATCCTTAAAACATGTTATCCTCGCTCGCAACGAGAATTGCGTGATAGTTTGGGAAGTTGAGCATAGGTGGTAGCACGTAGAAAATCTTCTACTGCAAACCCTAATTTAAGCCTGAGAATAATATAGATAGCCAAGTAATTAAGAACATCGTGGAATATTAAATATTTAATCGAATTAGCATCCGTTACTTAAAGTGATAATTAAATCTACAAGCACAAATGATGCTTGGTAATTAGGGAATGTATAATTAACCAATGGAAGCATGAATGGTCATGATTAATTGTTAGAATTATAAGGTATAATGTGTTGAATTACGCTCCTTTTTAATTTATAATTATTATCAATAAAAATTATTGAGTATTAAATGATTAAATAATAAATATTTAAGATAAATATTTAAAATATATTTATTTAGTTACGTTAATAGGAGATGACTAAGAGGGTGTTTATAATTATTAAGCTTTTACTTTTAATTTAAAAAATATATTACTTAAAATATTTAATAAATATTTTAATTTTATTTAAATATATATTTTTACTTAAATGATTTGTTGAATTACGTAAATAATTAAAAAATTATCTTAAATATTTTATAATTTTTTCTAATATATATTTTTACTTAAATAAATATTGCTATGGATAATCAACAAAAATAAAGATTAATGGATCGATGATTCCATTCCTCTCACATCATTTTTGAAAAAAAAAAAAAGAAAAATCTTTCATTTTAGTCTAAAATGATCTCTTTAATTTAAGTTTCCCAATAGTATTGAATATTATCTTATACAATCGTAAATATTTGAAATTGGGCATCCCCGTGGCTTTCACTTGTTTACTTTTGCTTCGTATGTGTTTAAACATAAAAGTAAACTAAGGTGCAGTAAAGGATAATTACAAACATGCTCAAGTATTTCTAACTTTTGAATTAGGTTTCTACTTTTTTTTTTTTCTCAAGATGAAGTGTCCTCCTATTATCTCATCCACGACGCCAAAGGCATCATCATCTATCACTTCCCTAACTTTCTCTTGTTCCTAAATTTCATTTAAATATTCATCTTCTTCTGATGTCAGACAAATGAGTATTTAAATACAATTTCAGATCTTGTAAGAATACATGCATATGAGGTTTGAGCCACTAATTTATTATGCAGTGAATTTATTACATAATTATGATACTTTTGGATTCTATATCTCTATAAATTTGTGACATCAAATCTGTAAGTATTGACTTTTAATTCTCTTATGTAAATATTCATTAGAGTATTGAATTATACCAGTAAATATAACAATAAACTAATAGTAATTATAACTTATCATCCCATGAATACGACACAAATAACATTTAGGCAATATCTGTAAGAGACAATATGGTATTGCATAACTTATTGGAGTTTTTCTGGCATTCATTCAATGTTATTTTTAATAGTTTTATATATTGAATTAATTACTCTGTAGTCAAACAATTAAATTCAAATATAAAGAACTTCTAATCAGATCAACTTGCCCAATCATAAATTTATAATATTGCTTGTTGTTGACATGCTTTGAGTTTTGTAGTACAAATATTCTTGTTAGAACTACATTCAATACTTTTTGTAATCTTAAAAATCTTTTTATGATTTTATTTTTTATCAAATCATAAATTTCTACTTTAATGTTTACCGGTAACTTATCAACTTTTTTTTTTTAGTTTAATTTCTTTGACTTTTCATTACAAAGAATAACGTTAATTGTACTTAAGATTTTTGGACTATTGTACGAGTCCGCTTTACTATTTGTAATTTCATACAATGTTTTTATGCTTTCTTTTAAATTTTTTTTTTTTTATAAAAAGAAATTTTCATAAATCTTTTTAAAACTATTCAATGTTCTATGTCTAAACTCATTAAAATTTTTAAAATTATTAAAAAATAGTAAAATTTCTTTTCTATTATAAAGATTATTCTTATAATATAATATTAAAATATCTATATAGATAATTTGTATATAAAATTTGATTAGAATAATATCTCTTATTCTAAACTCAGTTTATCCTTTAATGTATGTTAAAAACTATAGCTTAAAATCATTAACAGAAGAAGAGGTTATGTATATTTGAATAATTGAAATACAGGTAAAACTCATTTTATTTTCTTGCAGTAGATTTTCAAAGAGAGTAGTACTTTTCGTTCAACCCTGAACAATGCAAATATGGCAGAGTAAAAAACCAAGTAATCGAAGCAAACGCAGCTGGAAAACCAGTTTGGCTCGCCCTCCAAGATTTTCTCACATAATTAAAAAGGAAAATTATCAGAACACAGAGCTAGGGAACTCATCAACTACATAACGTACGTACAATTTCATCTGAGAGGCTGTACAAAATCAGAAAAAAGAAAAATAGACGGCTGGGAGGCATTGAATGCAAGTAAAACCCTAGATATATATATATATATATAGCTTGGTGATCACGTCGTTCTGAATGTCAGATACGAAGAAGATGAAAAGACAAGAGAACGAGAATCGAAAAAATGGAAACAAAACCACGTGAAATGGTAACTATTTTCTGTACCAAACTTTAAATTTTTTGGTCATCAATCAGTTGCTTATCTCTCTCTTTCTCTTTCTCTCCTCACAGGATTCGTTTATATACTTTTGCATTGCTTCTCTGCTGTGGCCTGAAATTAAAAGACTGAAACACACAAAAATATGCGTGCATGCATGCAGAGTTACGAGAGCTGTAAATTAACTAGTGGAGATTGCTTTGCTTGCTGTGTTTATTTTGTTTTTGTGCAGCTTTGTTGCAGAGAAACAGTACTGGCTGAAAGCAAGAAAGAATAGTTAATGGATTCAGTGTGCCTTGTTTTCGAGTGATATAATATATGATATAGTTGGATGCAATATTTTGTGACAAATCATGCTAGAGAAGGCTACGGACAGAACTACCAATTGGGGATTCGCTATTGCTACCATATATTTTGGTGCAAGTTTATTGAGAATTTAATAGTTTTATTTTTATAACACATCCGGTGGGTTTTTACTTTCATACTATTTATAATTTGTGTCATATACAAATATATATATATATATATAATTTAGTGAAGGATATGCACACCCAAATAATAATTCTCAATAATAATTTTAAAATTAAGATTAAAATGTTATAATTTTAAAATTATATTTATATCTGTTGTAAAATAAAATTATCATGTGTCAAATTAATTTTTACTAAATATTTTTTTTTCATTTTATTTTTAAGTAAGTAATACTAAACATATCAATAATCATGCAACATATAAGTAGATAGAATTGAATATCAAACTAAGAATATAGTGTTATATGATAACATAGAACATCATACCACACAATTAAATAGATTGAAATTGAATAATTATAATAAAGAACATGAAAGATTTAAAATGTGAAAGATTATTGTTTAATAGCAAAAGGACTCTTAACTAATTGACAGTGCTTAGTGCACGAGGAGTAAGTAAGCAAATACCAATGGCAAAGTTGACACAGCAGTTTCTGAAGCTTTAAAAGGCCAAAGCCATTTTTATCAAACAGCTACTGAGTATGCCTGCACGCTGCAGCTTTTGAAACGGCGGACATTGTTGAAATTAAAGAAATAAGAAGACCCCATTCAGATTCAGAAACATTATATGCTAATGTTGCAGAATGTTGGGAAGATAGAGAAACCAATACGGTGCAACATTTGAACCAGCTACGGCTTCAGCTACGGCTTCAGCTACAGCTACTGCTGCTACTGCCAGACTGATTCTCTCTATTCTCTAATGTCAGTTTTCTACAAATTAATTAACACAGGGACCATACAATGTATAAATTTAATTTATGCGAAATCTAAAGAGCTGAAAGTGTGTGCCAAACCCAAATAGACTGCCTGATCATTTATAATTAATTCAGTATACACATACTGTATTTTCAGTTATTCTATTGGTTAAAGTTGATTTCAGAATTAATTAATTCATATTTATACATTGTTTGGAAATGCGTGATGCCAATTACATTATTATTATTATATTACTGAAAAATCATTTATACGTTTCAATAACAATTTGGTTATAGAAATAATTTTATTTATTAGATAAAATATAAATAAATTTGTAATTTCCTTACGGCAACGACGTTGAGATGGCCGAGTTGGTCTAAGGCGCCAGATTAAGGTTCTGGTCCGAAAGGGCGTGGGTTCAAATCCCACTCTCAACATTTCTCCTGTATTTTTCTTTTTAATCTTTTTAATTTTTAATTTTAATTAAAACTGAAGTGATGTGGTGGAATATAGTTCTTACAAAGCTGTATAACTGATAACTGATCCATATAATTCTTACAAAGCTATATAACTGATAACTGATCCTCCCGCGCCAAACCCAGCAGCAAACCTTATCTACTTTTCTTCTTCTTCATCATTTACAAAATGGCTTATGCTGCATTAACTTCAATTCCATATCAATTTCAAAAGTGCTTGAGCTTCCCCAGAATCAGAGCTGCTTCTACTTCTGCTGCAACTGGAACTGTCGATCTCAAAACCCTCGAATCCGCCATTGCTAAGGTTCTCTCTTCTTAATTTCTTTGCTCAATTTTTCATATCAACTGTTAAATCTTCAACCCACAAGGTTTTTTACTTTATTTTTCTTTTTTATTTTTATTGTAGTTGTTCAAGTTTGGTAGATCATGGAATTGTTATTCATGTTTATGATGCAATCAAAGTTCTCAAATACTTATGATTGTACATAATTGAGTTGAAACTTTAAACTAAATTCAATTTTGGAGGAGCATGCATCGCAATGTTTTGTATATGAATTTGGGTTGGTGGGTTGTATTAGTAGTATGATTTGAAGGTACTTTGAATCAGGATTTTCATCTTACATATGTTTGAGATTAAGATGTTATGCCTTAAAATCTGCAACAATTGTGGGATAGAATCATAGAGGTCAAATAAGTGAATGATAAACGTTTAGTCGTCAGGTAAAAGTGAGTGTTCATCAAATATTTTGACTATTGAGCTTTCAAAATTAAGTAGAAATATAACAATTCTAAACATACTCTAAGTAATGACATACGGTTTGTAGCCCAGGATTCTATTTTATTATCAATCCAATCATCGTTCTCTTTTTTTCTTTTTCTTATCAATGAATAGATCTTTTTACTTGTTAGATGTCTCATAATTTTTTATAAAAGTGATTCGATTGTTGTATTTGGTATGATAATTATCGATGATGTCAATAAGATTGATATTTAAATCTTTCATCTTAGAACGTATTGATTTAAACCAATCCATGGAACAACCATGCAATAGCATGTAGCCGCCTAAATCACATAAAATGCAAGACCTTTAAAGACGAGTCTTAACAATCAAATAATGGTCTCAAGAACTTGATTTGTGGAATTAATGTAAACTTTTACAACATGTTTGACAATCGATTTCATGCTCACTCATTTGTTACATTTTATTTTTGACCGATCTGTATTTACTGCAGAAAGATAGTAATGCTGTTAAGGAAGCTCTTGATCAGCTCAGTGAAGTAGGTTGGGCAAAGAAATGGGGTTCTCAGCCCTACGTCTCACGCCGTACGGTCAGTCTCCATTAAAAGTGTGTGAAGTTCTGCCAAAGAGCAACTCAAACATTAGCCACATCTTCACAAACCTATGCATAACATGTACATGAATTATGTATATTTGTTCATTGCTTTTAAAATCTTAGTTACAGTTTGACATGCTCATGTATCATATGTAGTCTGACACAATTTTATGTACTAGACGTCTCTCCGGGAGCTGACGTCTCTTGGAATAAAAAACGCTGAGAACCTTGCCATCCCGAGTGTCAGAAATGATGTAAGTATATTACATTAGTGTTAATAAGCATAATGTTTTTCATGCACTTTTTTCTCTTCCAAATTTAGCAGTGAAAGTCCTAACAGAAACTCGACTCAAGTACTTTTAATCAAAGTTCTGAAATGCTTTTATCTTTTTTATGGTTTTCCATCATCCCATGTATTAAATTTTTATATAAATTTGGTGTGAATCTCAATTTTTTTGGTAGTTATTATATAGATTTCAAAGTATTGTTCATATGTTTGATGCATTTCAGTAATACAGGCAGCTTTTCTTTTCACAGTGGTGGGAACAACTGGATTTTTGGGTGTTCTTGCCGGTCAGCTTCCCGGGGTAACTTTAGTTTCTTCCCTTTCTCTTATATTTCATCTTCCAAGCATTGTTTCTGCTGCATCTCATGTATAATTTTCATAATGTTTTCAACCGAAAGAATTTATCAATTGTTAGCATGAATTCATTAACCTTGTTATTTTCCTAGCTTTAGCTTGAGCATGTCATATTATGTCCTCAAACCAGATTAATTCAAATGACAAATTACAAGCATCTTTATCTCGGTATTGCATCTTTGCATACAAATCATGTTGCGATTACTTGTAAAGTAGCATATACTAGAACAATCCGTGGAATTCTCACTTTTTTTCATGTCCTATATTGTTTCATGTAGGACTGGGGATTCTTTGTGCCATACTTAATTGGTAGCATTTCTTTAGTAGTCTTGGCCATTGGGAGCATTTCACCTGGGTAAGATAGAAGATAAATTATGTTATCCGAGAATCTTTATTTTCTTTAATCTTTACATATTAAATCCGTCAAAGTTTATAGTTTGATTTCGTAGAAGAGTTCTAATAGATTCTTGACAGATGCTTGATTTGAAAATTATCCTCTTCATTTGCTGTTACAGGCTTCTACAAGCTGCAATCCAAGGGTTATCTGCATTTTTTCCTGATTATCAAGAGAGGGTTGCAAGACACGAAGCTGCTCATTTCTTAAGTACTTTCCTTAACTATGAATTATGTTCAATCAATGTGGAATGACTTTCTCAGTTGCTCTACTAATTCCGTAAGTGTTTTCCATCAATTCTAGTTGCCTATTTGCTTGGCCTTCCCATTCTTGGTTATTCACTGGATATCGGGAAAGAGAATGTCAATCTTATTGATGAAAAGCTGGAAAAATTGTTGTACAGTGGACTGCTTGATGCTAAGGAGCTTGATAGGTACCGATTTGAAATAAAATGTTAAAAAATAAAATAAATTCGCTTCAATCTTTGAGAACTTCAATGGTGATGTCAAACTGATGCAATTGTTCACAGGTTGGCGGTTGTAGCAATGGCTGGGCTTGCTGCAGAAGGTTTGCAATTTGATAAAGTAGTCGGTCAATCTGCCGATCTTTTCACTCTTCAGGTTTATAATGCTTCATTTATGATCAAGCTATCCGATATTAGTTGAATATACATACCAATTGTTACGATTTTTGCATTTTTCTTTTTTATTTTCTCCAGAGGTTTATCAATAGGAGTAAACCTCAGCTTAGCAAAGACCAGCAACAGAATCTTACAAGATGGGCAGTAAGTTCCTCCTTACAACTCAAATTTCACTCTCGAGTGTCAGATGATTAATGTTGAGTAACCATTGTTCCAACAAATTTGATGCATGCAGATATTAGTATGCTAATGCTGGGAATTTTGATGCAGGTTTTGTTTGCTGCATCGCTACTAAAAACTAACAAGGTGATTCATGAAGCTCTAATGGCAGCAATGTCAAAGAAGGCAACTGTAGTAGAGTGCATTGAAGCAATCGAGAATGCCGCATAGTTCCACAATCAGAGCCTTCAGGTAGCTTTTTCTGTTGAGTTTTTTACTTTTATTTTATTTTGTCCAAAAGGAGAATTTCAATTATAAAGTTGTCATATTTCTGTTGATTTACCATTATCAAAGAAAGCTCAGTAAGGAAAGCAATTGTAAAAATGATTGTGGAAAATATATATCTATATTTTGATCATGTACAGACTTGTAGCAAAAAGATTGTACTTGTCATCAATTGATAGAAGCAAAGTACCAGTTTTCAGATCCTGGGAAAATATTGCTGACATGTCCGATTCCCAGAAGATTAACTTTTAATAACAATGCTAATTTTTCCCTTTTGCCCTTCAATCGAGTGAAATTTCAACAAAATAATTGAGAAAATCACCAAATATCAGTAAGTCTGTAAGTCTTAACAGATCATACACTATTGACATTATCTTCAAGCCCTTTCCACTGAATATTGAAAGCCAAATGGTTCAAGTAGCAAAAGCCGTATTACTGGAATTGATAAACAAGAACAAATTTTATTTCATTAACCGTAAAATCTCGCCTCATGTCAGACAAGTTGATTATTCATAAAAGTGATGTGGGCTATACATAATAAATTAGTCTCACAAAACATTTCTTACTAGGACATCAAAAAATCTGAGTCATTCTTATAGGCGCCCATACTGTGAAAGCAGATCTCTCAGTTTTGTTGCTTCTGTCTCCAGTCTATCAAAACTTGTTGAACTAGGAATCCTCCAACCCCAGTTTCCAAACTGTTAAGAAAATAAGAAACAAGTTATGCCACAGATAGACTTGTATTATCTATCTAGGTTACACAGGTCTAGACCAAAACAGCCTATCAATGCCCAGATTCCAATTGGAATAAGAAATTTCCAACTGGATTGTTCCCCAAGCCCTAATCAATATCGATTCTGGACACATTTTACAGCAGTGTATATGTTCTACCTGAGTTGCAGGAATATTCATCCGGGCAGAACCCCCAAGCCTGAGGATATCTTGCATAGGAACGACTGCAGTTTGGGCCACTGAAGACACAGCAGCTTGGATGAGTGCCCAAGAGATATCATCTTCTTCAGTTCTAGAAAGATACTTCAGTACCTGTGACAACAATTACTTAGTAATAAATTACAGAGCATAAACCTTGTTTGCATGTATCTGGGATGTAAAAGATTAAGAGGAAAAGAAAATACTCACATTGGACTTCTCTTTGTGCTTCAAAGTGTCCCACCAACCTCGAATCTATGGGATGACAAGATAAGTATTAGTTGGCCATGTTTAATGATAATATTAAATTATTTTAGGTCAAACCAAATAAACTTCTCAATAACTGTTAAGATACCACTGGGTCAACAGCAAAGGATCTTTATTGTGTCATTATTGCAAATACCAGTGCACAGAACTTGATTGTGCTCCAAATCATGTGCCATTTTCCCCTTAGTTTTTGGACAGAGAAGAAAATCCAGAAAAGATGAATTATGTTCATGGATTAAAGGATCTATACCGTGTCATTATCATGAGTGCCAGTGTAAACAACTTGATTGTGCTCATGATTGTGAGGCAAATGAGGGTTATCAGCTTCACTTCCAAAAGCTGTATCAAGAAAATTTCTAACAGGATTATAAACCCAGCAAACTTCAAATTATCACTTGAAGATGACAATTTGAAATGAGTAGCGCACAACTAATTCTTACCAAACTGGAGAACAGCCATTCCAGGTGCCCCAATAGACTTCCTGAGCTGAACAACATCCTCAGTGATAACTCCCTGTTGCACGGCAATAAATGAGATGAGCACATATCAGCACAAGCAACGAATGAATAGATGAACAAGATCCACGTGGTTCAATGCTCTGTTGTAATTACCAAACGGTTGAAAGCTACCCAATGATCATGGCAATTATGTATTGGTGACCAAATCATCCATGATGGAAATATTAATTAAAATTCATAGTGACCAACAACAGAGAATCTATTGTCAGATGATTATCTACATCATCCATGAAGAAGATATTAATTTAACCTCAAAATATAAAGCCCTTAAAAAGGAAAAACAACTGTGAAAGCCATAATCTGATAGATGATGTATGTGTAAATTGGAACTAGCAGCTGGGTTTCTATAGTCATTTAGTTGATCCGATGATGGAATCAGCCATATATGCACAGAGCTTTATCTACATTTTCAAAGTCTTGCTTCAATTTTAATTTTACCACTCCAGAACCATGCAAGCAGTAGAGTACTTCATACATTCCTCAAATATCACCAACAGATCTAAAATCCCAAACCCAAACAAAACAAAAAAGAAGGAAAACTTAATGATGGACAGATGACAATTCATTCAACTAAACAAATCCACATGCGAAGGACCATAAAATTTATATCAGCCTTTTATTCCATGATTCCAGGGATTAGTAACTGTTAGCAAGTAATATGATTCAATCACAGCCAAAATATTCTATGGCATGACAAAACTTAGTGAAGGATTGAGCTGTTTGCATCCTATCTGATAGAACATACCAAATCTTCCGCTATTATATTGATATTTCCAAAAGCTCTGGAGACAGCATCAAACAAGGACTTTCCAGGTCCCACCTACTGTCATCAAAATAATATCTAAGATCGATTATGTGATATCAAGAAATTTATAACTTGAATATAAGTCAATAATTCAATACACCTAACCTTCCATCGTCCAACCATCGCAATCTTTGATTCTGCACATTAACGTAGTATAATGGTTTACATAATATATCAGTGCAACATAGACATGCAACAAGCATGAAGTTTTCTGTCTAACTGACTATCATCTTACCAGATGGTACGGCCCAAAAGCCAGCAAATCCTCTAAAGTGATCAATCCTGAATTCATCATATAAATCCTGTGCACGTCGTAGGCGGCGAATCCACCATGAAAATCCATCTTTCTCCATGGCTTTCCAATCATACAGAGGGCTTTTAAGTCAAAACAGTGAAATTAATCAGTCAGCTGGAAAATATTGCAGCTACATCAGAACAAATTATGAAGCAATTTTAGACATAACATGGTATAGGTAACATTGTCCAAGTATCAAACATCATTCCCGTCTCATATCAAGCATGAATGTATTACAATCAGGCTATATGTAATCACTTATATCATCGCTTATACGCTTACTTTTCCTAAGCATTCACTTCAATGCTTGATGAGAAGCCACAAAGCATTAAACAAATATTTTTAAAAAATGACATTGGAAATGAAATACAAACATAGACAAAATGCAAACATATACACTGGTTACAATTCTGCCTGAGCTAAAAGAAAGTTAAGTTCTTTCAGCAGGTTACATTCTTATCCATACGAAGACAATTTCTTTCAAGATATTGAACAAATGAAAAATGATTTTTGTTGTGAGAACAAAATTAAAGAGATTTATGAAACATTATTTTAATCTCCAGATGTGTTTGCAGGGTAGCAAAAGAAATAAGTACAAACCTGTTCCATAGCTGACCAGTTTCACTGAAGGCATCAGGAGGAACACCACTAACTTCAAGAGGAAAACCACTCCGGTTCTGCACGAAAAATATTAAAGTTAGTAACTAGCACCAAGGAATGAATGATTTGGAAGCAGGGTTAGATAACATCTCCCGCAATATGTTGAAAAACTACTCACCACCAAAAAATGCTTTTTATTTGCCCAGACATCTGCACTATGATAACCTACGTAGATAGGCATGTCTCCCATTATACTGATGCCCCTCATTTGTGCATAGTTTCGAACTTTTTGCCATTGCCTTTGGAATAAGAATTGTTGGGCAATGAATAGATCAATCTGCAAAAAATGAAAGCAAGAGTAGACAATCATTAGGACTATTAGCATCATATACAAAATTTGAGAAACTACAAGCCAATAAAAATGACAAAAGAGTAATCCGGTTCTTACAAAATCCTTTTTACTTTGGTAAATTTCTTCCAGAGCTGCAAGATGGCGATTCTTTAAGGGATCAGGCCAAAAGTACCAACTGAATGTATTTAGACTATCGTCTATAGCAGCAAAATAAGCTGCATCCTCAAGCCAGCCTACAAAATTGAGAAAACAACTTAACTTAGTTCCACAACAAAAGCTTCCAGTGAGTGCGATCCACACAACTAACATCTAAAGATAATTCTAACTGTCCAATATATTCACTTTTTGTGCATATGAAAGGGGTTTGAATTTGGGATCTTCAAGAATAGAAGTGTAAATACACAAATTGATAAAAAACATTCCCCTACCCCAATAAAAAATAAAAAAATAAGGAGAAGGAAAATAAATACATGAAATTTCTCACTTGATATATTGGGGTCTCTGCGGAATTCTTCAAGCTGAATTTTGAGTTCACCATCACTCTGGATGAGCCTTTCTGCTGCCTAACAAAAGGAGTAGCATAAGATAAATTTGGGTGTAGAAACAGAGATTGAAAACTAATTTACAGGATAGGTATGCAGGAAGACAGCCTAAGACTCAAGAGGCCTTTGCAGATTTCGTTTTTCTGACTTCAACATTTTTTTCTCTGCCTGTTTCATGCAAGCGATATGTTTATCTCAAAGGAAAAGCATAGCAGAAACTCCACAAAATCCAAGTAGAGCAAACATTTGGACTTGTTACTCTAGATATACTTTGTAGAAGGAACACTACCAAAGATATGTAGCAGCCTCCAATCCATCATAATCAATAGTTGACTTTTTACAAGAGAATTGTAAGGAAGGAATCTAACTAGTTAATCAACAACTATAATCATTCATCATTACCAGACAAACTGTTTTCTGACCTACGTGAAAATGCAATAAACATAACAGATAAAACAAAAATATGAAGGAACATAGAAAGAAAAGCTTCTTCTAACACTTTTCTGACCCACGTGAAAATGAAATAAACATAACAGATAAAACAAAAATAAGAAGGAACGTAGAAAGAAAAGCTTCTTCTAACACTTTACCTTCACTATCAAAGGATCCTTCAAGTCAGCAACAGCCGAGAAGTTCACACGCTCAGCATCACTGCCCAGATGATACAATAGTAATAAGACAACACATACAACAAGTAATATATAAATGCGCTTAACATCAAATTTCAGATTCCTCACAGTGGTTGCGGAAGTTCATCCTTTGATAACAAACCATCATTAACAAGCTCTTCAAGAGAAAGCAAGAGTGTGTTACCACAATTTGCATCCTGAAAGCAATTCAGTAGTAACAATTACCTTCACTAACGTATAGAAGACAAGCAAGAAATCTAATGACCCAGAATAAACTCAACTAGTCAATCATATTTATTCATTTACTTCCACTCTGAACTAATTGCCGAACAAGAATAATTTATTCCCTCACATTACAAACAGAAAATGAAAACTGAAATAAGTCAAGGGTTTAGCCACATTTAGAAACATCCATCAACTTTTTGTAACAATTCAATATTATACCTAATGAACAATAAAAATCAGATGGATTCCCCATTACAAATTGTATCATTTTCTTTGTAAAGAGTTCTCTGGAATCTTTTACATTCTGTCATTTTCTCACTTTCAAAGTATTCACAAAGACAAATAAATGAAGAAAATTCCAGTAACTTCAGGTGCTCTATCGCAAATTAAAAAAAAAGATAGTTTTTAACAAATCACATACTAACAAGCTTATTCTGTTACAAACTACTTCACTTCAGTAGCCTTCTTAAATCATATGAAAAAATCGAAGAAACCAGCATTGCAACTATTGAATGAACAATAAAAAAAAAATTAATTGAAAAATTAAAAAACAACATTCCTGAAATAAACAGTGATGATATATTGGAATTTGGGTAGTTTCATTACCAAAAATGGCTAAATCATCCCAAGGCCAAGAATCATGCATTTATTAATCAAGCCTTTTAATTTCTGCTTTTTTATACATATTAAGTGCCCATTTAGTAAGTATTAAATTAAAAATATAAGTATTTATCCATGTATTTGCCTATTAATTCTATACAAGTGCTTATCAAATTTAATTAGTACTAGAGATGATTTTTAAATTAATACATACATATGTGATTAAAATAGTATTTAAAGTACTTTACAGGTAACGCTTATACATTTTAACACTCCCAAACGCACCTTAAGTTCAAAATTAGCAGATTTTAATTTAATAAAAAAAGCATAATCACCTGGCCCGAGTAGGGTGATCCCTCTTCATTGGCCTTCCTTCCCGGCGGAACAAGAGGTAGAACCTGCACCATTAATTCATATTCAATTCAGCAATCACAGATCCTACCTGACTAAATAAATTCTTAAATTTATACACAAATTTCAATAAATATATTTAAAAACAAGAGATCTTTTACAATTGCAAATTCATCCTGCTATTGATATAAAAGTTAGCGTGACAATGATAACCAACTAATAACGTGCTACATAAGGCTAGTAATATAGAATCAAACTCGTAATTATTATATTACAGGCACAGCATATCAATTAGAAAGTTTCCAATGGTAATTAAACCGACACGAAGCGTTTTAGAAAACTGACCTGCCAGACGGAGCAACCGGCGTCATGAAGCCAATCAATGAATCTCAACGCCTCTTCACCGAGATCCCCAATACCGTAGGGGCCACGAAACGACGTCGGATGGAGTAAAACACCAGCTCTCCTCCGATCCTTCGGATCGGACCTAGGCAACCAATCCTCGTAGTCAGCAGGCAAGTCATCGCCGACGGAAACAACACTCGAAACGGCGGCGTTTTTGAAGAGAGAAGAAATAACCGAACCGCTCATTTTGGCGGTAAAACGAACGGAGGATGAGGAAAAGAGAGTGGCGGTATTGGCAGTGAGAAATGGAGAAGGTTTTGGAGGGAGAGAGGAGGAGCAGGGAATGGCGGCGACGGCCATGGAATTCACATAAAGAAATTGAGAGAGATGTTCAAAATCGAAAGTGAGAGTTGCAGAAAGAGTGAGAAATGGTGCTGTTATGTCATGGTATTATTAAATGGAAGCATCTACTTGCGATTGCAATGCAAGCAACTACTTGTCTGTGTTACGGTGTCGCTTTATTACAGGTAGGATAAGATAACAATTATTATTTCTTTTTTTTTTGTTTTCTTTGTAATATTATCCGGAGTTTGAATGATTTTTTTTGGTCAACACACAATTTATTCATTATTTGAAAATATTAAAGAAAAAAATATTAAAATATATAAATATCTGTGCATTTTAATAATTTTATAAAATATTCTTAATATTATTTTAATTGACATGTAATTATAAACTAATTTAAAAATTATTTTTATTATTAATTAAATTTAATAAATATTTATATAGAGTTAACAGTCAAATACATATA
>JAXCLQ010051053.1:0-13742 GCA_035584115.1 Cedrela odorata | reverse complement strand
TCAAACTTTCATAAACAGATCGATACCTAATCCAAAAGTATCGATACCCAAGCCTCCAAAAGTATCGATACCCAAGCTAAAAGTATCAACACATGACACAGATTTAGACAAAATTCAACAGGCAAATTGGTCTTTTTACCCACTATTATAAATACCCAAGAGGGGGAAACCATTTTAGCCACTCCACATTCGTGCATTATCTTCTCTCTCTAAACTTATTCTCTCTCTTACTCTTTCTCTCAGATTTCCTCACAAATCAAGGCTAATCCATTAACTTTTGGTCAATCCTTGTTTACCTAGTGACTAGCCATCTTCTCCTTTACGATTCAATGCCACATTTTGGACTAAAAAAGGGCTAGGAACAGCAAGGAAGAATGAAGAAGAAAACTAAGGTTTCGAAGTGAAATTGGGGGTTTTACGTCTAAACGACAATGTGAGGATTATACAGACTTCTATAGATTAAAGGTAAGCTTATTAACCTATTTCAAGTGCAATTTTTATGAGATTGAACATGTGGAAACCTAAGGTTACTGTTCACCCAAAGAACACACATTTATTTGCTTAGGAAATCAAGTTTTATATGATTAATTGAGATAATTAAAAGTATGTAATGATTGTGTATGTGTTGGAAAAAGCATTCGGAATACATGTATACATTTCGTTATAGACGAAGATGTGAAATGTGAATAAAATGGCCATGGGATTTCAATTGTTAAAATAAATTAAATGGCATCAATTAATAAGCCTCGTAATATGTATATGTCAACTACGAATGTTTAGATATATTTTTCACGAAACATGCATTTAAAGCATTGTGTTTAAGATATATCAAAATCGTGGAATTGATTAAATATACATGTGTTGTAATAGGTTCTAAGAACTTGCATGAAGGACCAACTGAGTGTAAGGTAATGTAGAGGGAGTAGATACCCTTCCTAAAGTTATGAGTGGACTTATACATATATAAGTAGTAAATAAAATGCATGTGATGTTTATATGTATATTTATGTGTTAAACATGCGTTATTTGATGTTAAAATGAATATTTTTCATATACTTTGAATTTATATTAGGATGTCTGTATAATATGGTCTACCATTAAATTATATTTTAATATACATGCATGTAATGGTCGGGGAGGCCAAAACTTAGATTTATGTTTATGAACATTATTTGAATGTGTTAAGGCCGAGGAGGCCAAGTTTTCATTTTCATGGGAAATACTGTTGATTTGAAAATGAAATATTTTTTTGCATGTGTATTAGTGATAAGAGGCCGTTAAGGCCGGTTATTGATATATGGCTAGTGGGCTAAGTTATTTACTGTATATACAGGGTTATAACCTATAGACAGATCTACGAGAGACCATGTAGGTTATTGCTGCAGCGGTGAGGCTGTATAAGGGAGGATAAGCCATGGTAAGCCTACTGTGAGCCGATGTGAGCATGAGCAGTTATATCGAGACCTAATGGAAAATCCTGGCGACTTGATAGGGATCTCCTGGATTTGATGAATATGACAAAGACGATTATCACCAAGTGACTACTCGAGCCAACATCAGTGAGACGAGCTTGTTTTATAAGTGTATGTTTTATATAAACTAAATGATTTTATAATGCATTGCATATGGTTTTGAGCATAATAAGCTCACTGATTGATTTCGACGTTACCTCGACCAGGATAGTGGTCGAGATAATATGGCCAGCTCGATATTGGCTAATTTAAATGAATGCAGACCATCTCTACATTGTTTTCAGTTATTTGTTAAATATGAAATGTATGTAAATATGATTTAAGCATATAAGAAGAATAAATCCCAATATCATGATTTAGAAATGTGTGTGCCTTAATGTATATCTATGTATGTATGCGTTTACTCATTGAATATAGTTGTATACTCATCCCTTACCATTTCAGTTTTCTGGCTAGGAGCGTTAGTCTTCGCATCATTGGTAGTGGCAGTTGAGTGCACTTGATGCACTTGGTAGGTTATTCCTTCCTTAACTTATAGTTATGTATTTAGTCCACCAGATAAATGCTTTCTGGACATGTAAATTTTTCTAAGTTTTGAAGTTTTCTTGGGGTTTTGATTTATGGTTGGAAATTGAAAAAGAAAACGAACTCTGATGTTTATGTAAGAATTATTATTTTGTTCAACCCATATAAAAATATTTTAATTTGATATTTATATTAATTATCTATATATGTTATGGATGAATTGATCACAAGATCAATTCTTTGGTAAAGATCCCATGGATGAGAGGTTATATTTTCAAATTATTTTTAGGTTGTGAGTATTGTTTTGATAGCCTTACAAGTTCTTGTAGTACATTCTGGACATAGAGGGTGTATTATAAAGGTCTGTGGCAATTGTCACCGGTAGACCCTAGAGTCGGGGCGTGACAATTAAGGTGGTATCAGAGCATTTAGTTTTGAAAAATGCTTTTAAATGTTTTGAAAATAGTTTGATAAATTTCTAAAATGGGTTAAACATGGTTTTGAAAATAAATTCCTTTAAAATTATCCAGTGGACAATAAGTAAGCCAAGTAGTAGATAAGTATATGCTATTGTAAAGCATATATAAATGAATCTCGTTTCTTTTTGTAGAAATATGCCTCCACATACGGGAAGAGGAAGGGGTAGACCTCGTAGGGTATTATTACCCGAAGAAGAAGAACCAACATATTCCTTACATGTACTTCAAGTACCTTAACTTGAATAAATAGCTCTATTTCCACTGCCTGGGATGGAAATGCCAACTAATGTATCACCTGAAATGTGGACAATTTTATAGCATATTAGAATGCCTAGAACCAAAATCCAGCTCAGCCTGAGCAAGTTTCTTTGGGACAACCACCCAGTGAACAGATGATGGCACCCCCAATGCCAACAGTTCCTGCAACCACTGCAGAGTCTTTTAGACCAGTATACAGGCTCTCTAAGTTAATAAATGAAGTAAGACAGTTGGGGTGTGAATCTTTTTCTAGGATTTCTAATGCAGTTGTGGCTAGTAGATGGTTGAGAGTAGTATAACAGAATCTGCTGGATATGGGTATTGCAGATGATGATAAATTGAAAGTAGCTTACGGTTGTTGCAAGATAGTGCTGTTATTTGGTGGTGGAACATGTTGGCCAGATCTGGAATGCAATTGACATGGAATGATTTTTTAAGAAAGTTTCAAAACTAGTATTTTACTCACCACCACAGCAATCAGAAAAGACTGGAATTCTTGAATATGAGACAGATGGGCAAGACTATGGTAAAGTATGAGACTCGACTGAGAGAGTTAATAGAGTTTTTTTCCAGAATTTACTAATGAAGAGACCCTTTGTGCCAAGTTTGACACAGGACTGAACTTGGACATTAGGAAGCAGATACTAGTGACTGGTATGCAAAGTTACTGAGAGATGGTACAGTTAGCACTTCAGGTAGAGAGGTTGATAGGGGAAAGAAGGGCGAGAGTTGACTTTCAGAAGAGAAAGGTTCTGAATGTTTCTATAGGCCAGTCATTGAAAAAGAGCCGCAGCAGTGGTTCATCTAGTAGTACTTCTGAACCTAGTCCTGCTAGTAATCTACCTTTCTCTCTACGTAAATCCCATGGATTTAGATTTAGACCAGGATCAGTTACTTTGATGTCTAGTTCAGATTCTCAACAAACACAGAAAGCTAGTAGGTGTCCTGTTTGTAGGAAGCAGTATACTATTCCATGTAAATCTCCCATGACATGTTTTCATTGCCAATAGAAAGGGCATGTTAAGAAGTATTGTCCAAGTATGGGGAGACCCGAGTTGACTAGACCTTTTATACAGGGTTAACCTTTTGCATTTCCTCAGCAGCGACCACCAGTTCAGACTTCTGTTCCACCTGACAGGAGATCTAGTTCTAATAACACTCAATCAACTCAGGGTGCACAGAGGAATCTGCCTAGGGTTCAGACCACATGTTAACCCAGATGTGATCGCAGGTATGATGTCGATGTTTGGTCAGCCTGCATACATTCTCATAGACTCTAGTTCTAATACATATTTCATAAACACATCATTTGCACAGCATGCCAATAGGGAGTTAAGTCCCTTAGACTAGGAATTAATAGTACATACACTACTGAGGAAAAAGTTACATAGAAAGATTATGTTTAGATAGTGTAGTGTGATAGTGAGAAACACTACTTTAGAGGCAAATCTCATTCTACTAAAAATCCATGATTTTGATGCCATTCTTGGGATGGACTGGTTATTACAACAATGAGCTTCAATAGATTGTTTTATCAAGCAAGTAACTTTTCGGAAGCTTGATGAACCTGAGATGATTTGGAGCGGTGAGCGCAATGTGCTCTCATCTTGTGTAATTTCAGCTTTGGAAGTAAAACAATTATTGCAGAAAAGTTGTGAGGCATTTTTTGCTCATGTAGTGGATATGACAGCTTGGGAGAAATAACTAGAGCATACCCCTGTTGTAAATGAGTTTCTAGATATATTTCCAGATGAGTTACCTAGAATACCTCTTGAACGAAAGTTTGACTTTGTTATAGATCTTATGCATGGAGTTAATCCAATTTCTATGCCTCTATATCGTATGGCACTAGTGAAGCTCAAGGAGTTTAAGGTTCAATTACAAGAGTTGATTGATAAAGGTTTCATTAGACCCAATTTTTCACCTTGGGGAGCACCTGTTTTGTTTGTAAAGAAGAAAGACGGTACTTTGAGGTTATGCATCGATTACCGTTAGTTGAATAAGGTGACTATCAAGAATAATTACCCATTACCTCATATTGATGATTTATTTGATCAGTTATAAGGAGTGACTGTATTTTCCAAGATTGACTTAAGGTCTGGATCTTACCAGTTTTGGATTCATGAGAATAAAGTTATAAGACTGATTTTAAAATGTGGTACTGACATTATAAATTTCTAGTAATGCCATTTGGGTTGACTAATGCTTTAGCAGCATTTATGGACCTCATGAACCGTGTCTTTCATCCTTACTTGGACAAATTTGTGATTGTCTTCATTGATGATATTCTGGTGTACTTCAGAAATAAGAAAGAGCATGCACAACACCTTAAAATTGTGTTATAAACTTTGAGAGATAAGAGGTTGTATACGAAATTCTCTAAGTGTGAATTTTGGCTTAGAGAAGTGTTATTCTTGGGAAATATTATGTCAGATGCTAGAATTTTTGTAGATCCTTGAAAAGTTGAAACCATAGTGTAATAGGAATGACCGAAGAATGTTGCCGAGATCATAAGTTTCTTGGGATTCGTAAGTTACTATCGTAGGTTTATGGAAGGTTTCTCTTTATTGGCCACCCCGTTAACACGATTAACGAAAAAAAGAATTCAGTTTGAATGGGATGATCAGTGTGAGCAGAGTTTTCAAACACTAAAAGATCAACTTATTACTGCTCTGATTTTAACACTTCCCACACCGTGAGGTAATTATGTTGTGTATAGCGATGCATCTAAGCAAGGATTGGGATATGTACTGATGCAGAATGGGAAAGTAATTGCTTATGCTTCTTGACAGCTTAAGCAACATGAAGTGAATTATCCTACCAATGATTTAGAACTTGCGGCAATAGTCTTTGCATTGAAGATTTTGAGACATTATTTTATGAGGAGCAGTGTCAAATTTTCATAGACCATAAGAGTTTGAAATACCTCCTTACACAGTGAGAATTGAATTTGAGACAGTAAAGATGGTTAGAGCTAATCAAAGATTATGATTTAATTATCGAGTACCATCCAGAAAAAGCTAATGTAGTAGCAGATGCTTTGAGTAAGAAATCTTCTGTTACATTAACATTTGTTCAAGCGGCACATATGCTATTGTTGATAGAATTGAAAGCTTTAGGTGTAGATTTGAGTTGTGATGATGTCGAGGCCTTGGTGATTAATTTTGTAGTGAGACCTACATTGGTGGATTAGATTAGAGAAAAATAAATTCGAGATGGTAGTTTAGCTAAGAGATTTCAGAATGTACTTGACAGAAAGGAGAGTGATTTCTACCTTATTACCTTATGTCAGATGGTACATTAACTCTTAGAGGCAGAGTTTGCATGCTTGATGTAGATGACTTAAGGAAGGCCATTATAGAAGAGGCACATAGTTCAGCTTTTGCTATGCATCCTAGTAGTACAAAGATGTATTGAACCATTAGAGATAGTTATTAAGGGTTAGGTATAAAAAAAGCCATAGCTGAGTACGTTTCAAGATATTTGGTGTGTCAACAGATCGAGGCAGAACATCAGAAACTAGCATGAACTTTACAACCCTTACCCATACTGGAATAGAAATGGGAGCATATTACTATAGATTTCGTAGTTGGTTTACCTCGTACACAATCAGGACACGATGTTATATCGGTTATAGTAGATCGTCTGACTAAGTTAGTATACTTTTTGCCAATTCGTATCAAGTATTCTTTAGAGAAATTGGCAAGACTTTACATAGCAGAGATCGTAAGATTACATGAAGTACCCATTAATATAGTGTCAGATAGAGATCCTCGATTTACATCTCAATTCTGGCTAAAGTTTTAAAAAGCTATGGGTACCACTTTGAATTTCAGTTCTGCATTTTATCCTCAAACTAATGTCAGTCGGAGAGGACTATCCAAACCTTAGAAGATATATTGCGAGCATGTATTATGGAGTTTCAAGCTAGTTAGGATACCTTGGGATATGCACAAATTTGTGATTGAATTCGTATATAATAACAGTTATCAAGCTAGCATTGGCATGGCTCCATATGAAGCCTTATATGGAAGGAAGAACAGAACACCAATATGTTAGGATGAAGTGGGTGAAAGAAAACTCAAGAACGTTGAACTGATTGAGATGACTATAGAAAAGTTGAAAGTGATTCGAGATAGATTGAGGATGACCTAAGATAGGCAGAAGTCATATGAAAGCCATCGAAGAAGAATGCTTGAATTTGAGATAGGTGAATGGTGTTTTTAAAGATATCTCCCTAGAAAGGTGTGATTATATTCAAAAATCAAGGGAATCTCTATCCTCGATATATTGGACCTTTCACGATCATTGAGAGAATTAGTCTAGTAGCATACAGACTAGAATTAGCCATAACGATGCAACAGAAACATTATGTCTTCCATTTTTCCATATTGAAGAAATATGTTCCTGATCCTACATATCATTGGACCTCCACCTATCAAACTTAGAGAGAATTTGAATTATGAAGTTCAACCGGTAGCACTCTTGGATCGACAGGAATGAGTGCTAAGGAGTAAAGTAATTCCCATGGTAAAAGTCTTATGACGGAGTGTCACAGTTGAAGAAATGATGTGGAAACCTGAACATCAAATGCAAGAACAGTATCCTTACTTATTTCAATGACTAAGTACGTTAAATTATGATTTCTTAAATGTCATAACATATTGTCATTCCTAACATGAAGAGCAAAATTTTGGGAACAAAATTTTTCCAAAAAAGGTAGATTGTTAAACCTTATTCTTTGAATATAAGGATAAAGTAGTCATTTGTATGACATTCATTTCACACATACATGGTAATGGTTAGTTAACATGCAATCGTGGCTTAGGTGACTAAAGTTAACTCATGTATATAAATTAAATGAATCAAGTAAGTTGAAATTGACATATACAGGATTTTCGCATAATGCCCTACGCTAAAGCAATCGACAATCTTGCCAACTGGTTAGCGAGCAAGGATATGGATTTTGTATAATGACCAAGAAAAATTTTTATTTTATTTTAAGCTTTTGTGAGAAAATGGATAATTGGATAAGAAATATCAATACCTAAGGCCAAGGGTATCAATACATAAAGAATGCAGATCGATACATTAAGATTACAGGTCGATACTTGATGAAGGGATCGATACCTTCAATGAAAGGTATCAATACTTTGCAAGTCAGAGACTTGGGAAGAAATTTTTGATCAAACAGATCGATACTTTTAGAGAAAGTATCAATACATTAAAAAAACAGAGAGTTCAAAAATATTTACAAGACGAACTAGATCGATACCTTCGTTGAGGGTATCGATCCGTGGCAAAATAGAGAGTTCAAACTAATTACAGGTTGAGCCAAATCGATACCTTCATCAGAGTTATCGATACATGGAAAAATGAGGATCGATACATGAAGGCAAATGTATCGATACTCGGGATCCAAGACAATTCCAAAATCAAACTTTCATGAACAGATATATACTTAATCTAAAAGTATCAATACCCAGGCCAAAAGTATCGATACTGAAGCCAAAAGTATCAATACATGACACAGATTTAAATAAAATTCGATGGGCAAATTGGTTGATATTTATATTAATTATCTATATATGTTGTGGATGAATTGATCACGAAGATCAATTCTTTGGTAAAGATCCCATGGATGAGAGGTTATATTTATAAACTGTTTTCAGGTTGTGAGAATTATTTTTATAGCCTTACAGGCTCTTATGGTACATTCTAGATATAGAGGGTGTATCATGAGGGTCTGTGTTGATTATCACAGGTGAAACCCAAAGTCGGGGCAGAACAAAAGTAATTTAGATTAGAAGACTTATTATGAAATTCGAGCATAAATAAGAAAAAATCATTATGTTGTGATAGTTAGAGTGTCATGCACATCTTAAGGAATCAAGTTTTTTCATTTTAGGACAAAATACATAGGCATTCAATATTATTTTGTTCAAGAAGTAGTAGAGAATGGAAGTATAGATATGCAAAAAAATACACACCAAGAATAACCTACAAATTTTTTAACCAAGTTGATTAGTACTGACAAATTTAAATGGTATCAATCTTTTTGTGGCCTAGTGAAAACATTAACAACATGGAATGGCAAGGTAGAAAGAACGGTGTGAAGATATGATAGATTCTCAATTAAGTTTCTAGAACAATGTCCTGTTCGAAATCAAGGTCATTGGCTATCTAACTTCCAGGATTTAATGGTTTGGCTTTATAAGGGTGCACACCCAAATATTGTACCCTAGAACTATAGTATTTCATTCTTTAGTGTTAAAATAGAAACAATAAGAGAATTATCTAACAATTCTTCTCTTCATAGAAATATAAGTAGCTTTCTTTTTTATAGTACAACCTATTAATCACATTTATAACCCATAATGTCATCATGAAAAAGACAATTAATAAAAATTTGTAACTAAAAAATATATAATAACATAGGTTACAGTATATAATGGTGAATTAGACTATATTTTATTACCAACATTCAATAAAATTTTGGTTACATTATTAATATAGATAATGGTCACTTAATTAAGATATTGTGTTTTTTGAAATACACAAAATATTCAACAATCATCCTCTATTTGAAAATATACAAAATAATTACCAAAAAAATCTTTTAGAATTCAAAGTGTATATATCGGTGCTCGTTAAGCTATAAATCAACAATTGGACACCTAGTCGTGTTTCACAAGAACTTGGTTAAATATCAAGCTTCCATGAACCAATGTCTCTTTGTGTGAGTCAAAGGACTAGCTACCCTTAATGAATTTTTTACAATTCAGTTGTTTTGTAGTTTGACACTTTAATGGCCATGTGCCTGCTTGCAATTCATAAATGCTCTAGAGGTGCTTGCATAAGCTCTTATAGAAACCAAATTAGTTTCCACACTCATATAGTTAAACTTCTATCAAGTGTGTCCCACAGTTTAAACACACCACCATGCAATTTTTTTTACCATAGAGTTCATTAAGAGTATAAAAACTAATCATATTTTCACTATAGTTAAACATTATATCGCCATATGAAGTGACTCTACACATTTAGGTAATGTCAATAGAACTACAAGACAACAAATGACTTGTTTTTACCCTTATTAACCTAAGTCATGGGATCTCCAATCACATAGGTAGGCTTACCATTACTTTTGTCTTATGTTCTAGACATAGTTTCCTCCCCTTTAACATCCAAATCACCAACATTTTTATTTAGTGGTTTATGTAAAAGGATTTGACCAAAGTCAACTCTAACCTCATAAATTTGGCTCGCAACCTAGATTCAAGTAGTTGTATAATGACACAACCTAACCAAAATTTTGTGCTTTTCCCATTTTCTTTAATTAATGGGATGATATGCTAGATATTAATTAACCATTAGTCTCAAAATATGCATTTATTTGGAAATCAAAATATATCTTTCAAAGATAACTTATTTTGTATCCTTTGAAGACCAAGATACACATAAGTAATTACAATTGTAATTTATCTCCGTAAAAGTAAAATATTACTACATTGTAGTCTATCCAATAGTGCCTCTCGAACATATATTACTTCTACATAGGCAATATTTTAGACTTAACATATATACATACATACATATATATATATATATATATATTTCAATATGCTTGCCTATCACTAATAGACTTAATAATATAAGGTCACCGATAGATTTGACATATTAAATTATGCAACTTTTGGTATTGCACATTATAATTTATAATCAAATAACCAAACTAATTGGAAAAAAACTAACAAGACTATAATGTGATAAATTAAGACCACCATATATTTACGTTTGAAAAAAATTACTTCTCTAATATTTTTAATTTTAAAAAAATTGAAGTAGAAATAAATTGATCTTTTCCATCTATCCAAAAGCAAGCCTTCTATTTGTTTAAGTAATACAATAACAAAATCACGTAACAAAAAATATACATTAGTGCATAATAGATAATGTAAATTAAGAGGTTTTACAAAGTTCCTCATATAAATTTTCATTAGTCAAAAAATTTAGAGTTAAAATAATAATAATATATTATAAGGGTTAAAATAAAATATTCTTAAATTATGATATTAAACATAAATACCCAAAAAATTATATCAAAAGATATAAATTAACAAGAGATAAAGATCTCATAGATAATTTACGCTCAGACTCAAACAAAATTATCTCATCTTTTTGCTTTTGACATAAGGATTACATGGGTACTCATCTCAGGTGGCTTTATGTGACGATTGAAATTTTTTTCGTAATAGTTAAATAAAATTTTGGTGACTGGAATAAAATTTTTTTGAACATAACAAATAAATAATTCAAAATGTGAGTTAATAATTTTAGGTTATTACGAATTTCAAGTTGGGCTTAGAAAAAAAAAATAACCCTATTTATTTAACAATTTTAGGCCATGTAAATGAAAATTGGACTTAGAAGAATTTGCATGCAAATGACCCAAATACTAATCCCAAAAGGTGTTAAATATAAGCTCATGTATTAAGCCAAATTTTAAAAAAATAAATAGAAGCCTATATGTATAAAATGGGATAAAGGCATTCTTTTGATTTATTTCTTTTTCTTTCTTCAGTTTTTGGCTTCCTTATTCTACACCATTCTAGAAAGATGAGAGGGAGAGAGGGAGGAGGAAGACATGAAGAAGAGAAGAAAAGAGCATCATGGGAGAAAAAAGAAGAAGAGCATAATGGGTGAAAGAGATCAAACCCGTGAGGGGGAAAGAAGAAAGAAAATCGGCCATGGAAATAACAAACCCATTCTCATCTTATCTTGGCTGAGAATTCAAAGATGAGTAAAGAGAGCAAAGAGGAGAAAGAACGAGAATTGTTGGGAGAAAACGAGAGGTCACAGCAAGCTTGATCAAAGAGGGAAATTTCGTGAAAGAGAAGAGAGCCAAGGGGAAGAAAGAGCAAGCCATGAAGGAGAAAAATCATGGAAGAAAGGGAAGTTGGCTGATCTAAAGAGAGAGAGAGCAAAACAGGAAAGAGATGAAGGAGGACAAAATCCAACCATAAAAGGAAATCATAAGAAAGAGAGATTCTGCCAAAAGAGAAGGGGTGGCCGAGAGTTCAAGAAAGAGAGGGGAAAATTTGGCCAAGAAAGGAGGTAAGAAATTCTTCCAATTTGCCTTGAAATTCTAGGAATTTTGGAATGAAAATGTGATATATGTATGTGTTGTGTTGTTTTATATATACATTGAAGGGTATTGTAGGAATTTTGGAATGAAAATGTGATATATGTATGTGTTGTGTTGTTTTATATATACATTGAAGGGTATTGGTTTAATTTATACACGAGAATTGTGGGATTATGGTGCTATTAATACCTGGAAAGTGTAGTGCTAATATGTGTAGGATGAAGTTGGAAGATATGTATGTGTTTGGTTATGATTTTGATATATATATATATATATATACTTTGACTTGTGTATGGATTGCATGTAAATTATTCGATAATATGCCTAAATGAGATGTTATAAAATTAAAATTTGATGATTTCGGGTTATATGTCATGTGGGCATTTTGATTTTGGTTTGGAGATGTCACAAGATGGTAGTCCTTTCACTTTATATGTGTATCATTGTATGTTCAACCGCTTTGTATTCAACATGCATGTTGCTTACATTATTGCAATATGTTATTGAAATAGGTACAAATGATGAGTGTGACATGTATTATCACTTATACATATTGGTTGTTTGGTGTGTGAGAAATGAAAATCTTAAATGTGATTACATGATACAAGGGTAGTAGAGTTGAGCGGAATAAAGAGCGGTGAGTGCGCAAGTGAAAATTGGTTGAGCATTAGTTGCTGAAATCCCTAAACAGTGCTTAGAAAAAAGGAAACTGAGCAATTTCCAAGCCTCGGATTGATGAGCCATAAAATTGTATGAAAACTAGACATTTAGGGGAATAATATAGCTAAAAACTAGGTCAAGACACTCAACGATAAACTCTCAGAAAAATTTAGAATAGGGCTACTTTGTCATAGAGCTGCATCTTAGCTCATTGCATCATGTGTCAAAAATTAGTTATAACTTATAGCTTAAAATGTAGTAGAAACTAGACTTATAATAGAGTGTCCCACCAAAAATCTAGAATATGATACATTGCCGATTTAGCATAGCGTGAGTTTGAATTTTCTTACTGTGCAGTAAACATCACTTAGGTGTTCATAACATGAGTAATTGGATCTGAAAATTGAATCCATAAAGTGTGGTAAAGATTAGACTCATAATAGAGTTTTCTGTCAAAAATTTAGGTAGTGGTGTATTGTCGATTTAATACAGTGTGAGTTTAAAATCACTCGTTGTGCAATAAATATCACTTGGTTTAACCAAACTAAAAATTTCAGTATGGTTTCCATAGTAATTCAATTTTCCTTAGTTTTATCAGAGTAAAGTGTATATATATTTATTTATTTATTCATTCAATGATGATCATAAAAGCTAATATAAGTCATGCATTGTAAATTGCTGATCGGACCGCCACCGACGAGTTTTGGTACGAGTTGGTTGAATCCCAACATGTGAGTGGACTAATCATTTTTCAAGTGATTCCAAACTTACATTATTTGGTCTTAAGGAATGCTTTAGAATTGATAAGAGCACTAAGATATATATATATATATATATTATTGAATTAAGCCTTAATCTTAGCGAAAATCGGATTAGTTGCAATTTTTAGTAGGTCAAGTTTGTGTGAACAATTAGAAGTGCTTAGTGTCACGCCCCAATTTACGCCACCCAAGTTACGCCGCAGAATAGGCCCAAATTACGCCCCAGCAACAAAGCTGTTACGCCGCAGCAGGAATTACGCCCCAGCGGCAAAGCTGTTGCGCTTGAGCAGAAATTACGCCCCAGCAGAGTTGTTGTGCCGCAGTGGACCATGCAGCAGGATGCGGCGTACGAGCAGTAGGGTGCGGCGTACATGCAGCAGGATGTGCAGCAACATGTGCAGCAGCATGTGCAGCAGATTGTGGCCCAGATTCTGTCCAG
>JAXCLQ010051042.1:0-18843 GCA_035584115.1 Cedrela odorata | reverse complement strand
TATAGCTATCAAGGGCAAAATTGTTATTTTGTATAAATTATTATTTTGTGACAAAATTTGTTATTTCTCGTCTCGTTTTGTGCCTCGACCTACGTTTCACTATTCGTCATCGTAGTAGGCTACATTTTTCACTCCCGATTCATTTGCGAGATTTTTACGAAAAACATCATAACTTCTTCATTCCTTACTCAAATTGAGTGTCATTATCATTGTTAGACTCTACACATCATGAACTTTCTTCCACTCTCAAAGCGTACGGAAAACTATGTTGCTACAGGTAAGCTACTTTGGAAATCGACTCCGTTTTTTACACATTTGGCGTAAAGAGCCATAACTCTCTCCATACCTATTCAATTTGAGTGCCGTTTGCAGCATTAGACACTACATATCATGAACTTCCTTTTGCTCTCAAAGCGTACAGAAAACTATGTTGCTACAAGTAAGCTACTTTGGAAATCAACTCTGTTTTTTACACATTTGGCACAAAGAGCCATAACTCTCTCCATACTTATTCAATTTGAGTACCGTTTGCGGCATTATAACCTAAACATTACAAGCTTTCATCTAATATTAACCATCATCAATTTCGACATTACTATAGTAACTATACACAAATTATCAAAATACCTCTGATCCTATTTCTATTTACTTTACGTCTAAATTAACACACCAATCATCAATTTACTATTATACCCTATAAAGTTTAAATTTGGGTTGGGTTCCACATAAAGTATACAAGTCAAATAAAATTCGGGTTTAAAAGCCCATAAATAAAAAATAACTAAAATACCCCTAAACAATAATAAGAGTAATTAGCCCAAAGAATAGTGACAAATTTAGAGCATGTTTAACAAGGCCTATCAAGAGCTTAAACTCTCCTCTTTTGATTCTTGAATGAGATTGTACCATCTATAATTTTTAACTGAGCCCAACTATGCAAATGAAGTAATAGATTGGGTCTCTTGCGCCATTATGTTCTGAATAAGTCTATTTAATGCCTCTTTAATCTCATTAACTTTGGATCTAGTTATCGGGTCTTGAAAAACACGCAAAGGATTAAGTACAACTTGATTACGAGCATCCAATGGTGAGCTTAACCATGGACTTGATCCATTATCAATTATGCATCCATTTTTGTAACACCGCTCAAAAATACAATCAACGATTTTCATACCTACAAGATTTTTACCATCCTATTCATGTCAAACTCTCCACCCTATTTTTAACACAATTTCAACCACAACTATTACATATAACTACACCTTAAACTCACCATTTTTAGGAACAAAACACATCCTTATTCAACCTTTTCAACACAAATTGGCTGCCACCTACAATTTTCTACTCACAAACCACAATTTCAATATCATCACCCATAATTTACACCAAATCCATTTCCTTTGACATCAACATGTGCACACACACAAACACACACACACATGTATAAATCAATTACAACATTCATTCTTGTTCACATAACCCCTAAATTCATTTTCTTTAAAATTTCAACATAAAAACAATTACAAAACAACAAATAGAATTTTTTTTTTAAACCATAAACACACTTACCATTACAAGCACCTCCTCTTCTCTTTTTCTCACTCAGCTCTCTTGTCTTCCTTCTCCTTCCTTTTTCTTTCCTCCTTATCTCTTTCTCGGCAAGGCTTCCTTTCCTCTCTTGGTTGTACGGTTTTCCCTTGCTTTTGTTTCTATTTTGCTTATTTTCCTTCTCTCCCGTGAATGGCCTTTGTCTTCTTGATTTTTTTTCTTTTTAACTCTAAACTTATCTCTTTCTTTTGTCTCTTTATTTGTCTAAACTTATATAGAAGGGTCTAGAAAATTGTAGACAACAAAAACAAAAATTTAGGATTGTTTTGGATTTAATTAGTTTGGGCTTAAATTTATTTAATTTGGGTTTGGGTTTGCATAACCATATTAGCTTTAACTTAGAAATATCTTGAACTTGACTTAGTAATACACCTCATTGGACTATAATATAATAATATAATTATTTTAATAGTACTCTCACATCTTTTATTATTTATACTTTTTCCCTGAACTTCTGGTGATTCCGCGGTTTAACCCCTTGAGTTTTAAAAATTCTTCATTCTAATCCTTATGTTATTTGAAATTATCATGAAAATAATAGTAATGAAAATCACATACTTAAGTCTATATATGTCCACAGCATTTTATGCCTAAATTTCGGGTTAATTATACATGCATAGCTTAATTGGATTTTCTCGAAACCTAACACGTCGAAATTCATAACTAATACCAAAATCAAATAAAATTAAGTTATCTCAAATTTGGCGGGTTCTATAAATGTATCAATCATTTTTCTTGTATGTATCAATATGGTCTAAGTAGTAATTTTTTTAAAGTCTCTAACCTGAATATATCGATTTTTTATATTATGCATTGACCTCTATTATATGCATTAATCCTCCAGGCTCTATGTATTGATACTATTGGCTTATATGCAGATTTTTCACAGGAAATTTGTTTAGTTTTGCACCATTAACAACATATAAAGGCAACAAAATCCCTTATATTTAAACATAATCAACAATATCCATACTACAAGTGAAATTGACATCATCAAGAATAAATACATATTAACATATATTAATCATCAAATCAATCTTATTAATCATCAATTCAATCTTATTCATCATCAAAAACATATATAAACACATCAAATTTAAATCCTAATTACCTATAATTGGCAGTTGACTACCGTCATTCTTTGTCTTAGTCTTCCTCTCCTTCATCCCATTCATAACTAAAGTTGGTTGTAGGAGGTCATTGTTCCTGAAGTTGTTGTAGTCTTTTTTCTTCGTTGACCTAATCTCTGAAGCATATTCACATCTCTAGGACCATTGTACTTCTACGTGAGTCCAATGCTCGGCCACTCAAACTGAATACACTTTCTAATTAAACCGTAAATATTGGTGCTGTGAGAAAGTCTCATATCATTCTTGCTAAAATAGGATTAAGCTTGTGATTTTTCTCCCACCACTTTAGAATATCAAAATTTACCTCCGGTTGGACCTTGCATATAGTTATTAGTGTATACCCTAAAACCCATTTGTGTTGTCATGTTCAAGGTTATGGATCTTGCATTATTTTATATTATCAATGAAAGAAGAGTTTTTTATTCACATACATAAATTGCATTCTTTATTGAATCATGTTATAAAATAAACTATGTGTGTGAAATGTTTGGATAATTTATTTAATAGTTAAATAAAATTATCAAAGTTGTTCTCTGTGGACATGATATTGATTGGGCAGTCATATCATATAGTAGGCATAATAGATGTCACCAATGAATATAATGAGATGATATTAATGCGGGTGACAATGAGAGTTATGTTATAATGGCATTAGTATATAGAAATAGTTAGAGAATTATTTTTCAAACGTGTTCAAAGAACAATAAATCACATAGTATACATGTAGTCAATCATTTATCGTGAGATTATACTTGTGTACAAAGTGATCTTTTAACCTGAGACATCAGAGTCGGGACTCATACGGATGTGCGTAATTCATAAGGTATATATATATGGAATTAGTCATGTCTTGTATAAAAGCTGGTTTAGTTATACATTGTTCATATTATCCTTTAGATTATGGTCAAGATGAGATCCGTTAACTCGATAATTAAAGCAAGAGTTTTTGCTGATTTTCGCTACGTCGAGTTCCTATACAATTGTCGATTAATGTTTGAAATTAAAAGTATCTGGCCAGAGTAAATTTCAGAAAAACTCACACAAACAGTTCCAGTTCAAGAGTTCAGAACATATTGATCGACTTTTTATGAAAAAATTGATACTAAGGTTTTGATATCCATAAACCTTTTCTCAATTAGGATTGGAAAACGAAAAGATTTTTATCCACAGTGTACGTATAATCAGAGTAAAGTTTAATGAAAAATTCTTTATTGTGGTTTAGGGGCCATAGCATATTGCTAGATATTACTCATGGTCGTTAAATTTATTAAATAGTTATAATCTGAAGAGTTCAGATATATCTCACGGCTAACCCACAGTAATCCTTCATGGTCACACCAATATCCTTATGCATTAGAAAGTTATGGAAAAGTGTTAAGTATTATCCAGATGAGGGCTAACACCTTCAGAAGAAATATGGGGCAGAAATATATATATATATATATATATATAAGTGTATATATAGTAAGAATTCTTTAAGCTGTTAGAGAATTAATCATTTTATATTTTTATATAATTTAATATAAACTACATACTTAATAAATAATATTGATTATGCAATGACTAAAATGTTATGAAAAATTATTCTTCATAACCTTACATTAATTATGAATTAATACTTTACTAATACAAATAGTATCTTTAATGGATAAGAATGGACAATTTACAATTATTAATTTTGCAAAGGGTTTGCACAATTAAATAAGTATTTGCCAAGAGGTTCTAAGTATAAAAGAAACATTAAATGCAATTTAATTAGATTGAGGAAGCATTCTTGACGTCCAAAAGTTGGAAATTGAAGAAAATAGAAATTCTCTCATTTGGCCAAACTTTCTTTCATGTATTTGGGGGTAAAGATTGAAAAAAGCTTATAATTTTAAACTTGTTCTTCATTAAGAAATCAAGCCAAGAAAATATATATTTGACACTTTAGCTTGATTTTAACATATATTTGATATATGTTGTTAATATTATCCCAGATAGATATACCCAAGTGGGGGATGAATTGGGTTGTTTAAAAATTTTAAGCTTAATATAAATACAATGCAGTGCAATAAGTAAAAGAGTAGAGAGAAATTTCAAACACTGGATTTATAATGGTTCAGCAATTTTCGCCTATGTCCACTTTTTTAAATTTAGTTTACCACTGAGGTTTGATTATCTCCTTGTTTTTATGGATTAAGTGAAAACCAATACAACTCTTTCTGAGATAAAGAGTAACCGTACAACTTCCTTTTTCGAGTGAAAGAAAATCCAATACAATCTTTATTTAATTCGGGTGAAGATTAACCCACTCAATTCAAAAATATAATTCTGTTTTAGAACTCTCACAATAGAGCTAATATATTAATAAGTTCATACAAATAATTTTCTCTCACAAAAAAGAATGAAGAACAATTACAGTAGAGATTGAAAAACTGTTCACGTTAAAATTTGCAAATGAATAATCAATGATTCTTAATAATGTAGTCTGTTATATTCCTCTTCTAAAGTTCTTCTATTTATATTTATTCTCTTTGTGAAGTCTTTTGTGTGCAACGGCTTGATTAGGTACATTTATTGTCCGCCATAAATATTATAGAAGTTACCATTGAGCTTTAAAACGTCTGAAAGTATCGATCCATTCTGGCAGTGTATCGATTCGTTTATGCAAAATTTGAATATGAGCTTGTCTTGGATCTCGAATATCGATCATTTCTTCTTCATGTATAAATTTGGTCGAGTTCGTAAATCTTTCTGAAGTCTCTAACTTGCTTCGTATCGGTCTATTTTGACACTTGTAACAATCTAGTTCGCCTTGTAATTATTTTTGAATTCTCAAATTAGTGAAGTATCGATCTCTTCAAATTAGGTATCGATCTGGTTCACTTTGTAAATAATTTTGAACTATCAAGTTAGCGAAGTATCGATCTCTTCAAATCATGTATTAATCTGGTTCACTTCATAAATATTTTTGAACTCTCTATAATTAGAATTATCAATCTCTTCTACTTTGGATATCAATATTCTCTACTTGTATCAATCTGCGTCTTCTACGTATTAATCCGATTAGCTTGGTGATTTCATTTGAGGCAACTGACTTGCAAGATATCGATCTATCAATTTTTTAAGTATTGACCATCTTCAAGTGTATCTATCTGGTTAGTAAAGGTATCGATCTGATTAATGAAAGTATCGATCATTTGGCTCTAAGCATCGATCCTATTACACTTGAATCACACTTCTTAAAGAAAAATGTTTAGATTGATCATAAGTATATTCACATACAATTTTCTTAATTTTTAACATGTCTAAATCCATTTATTGTTCATAAGTTAAATTGACATTACAATAACTTTGGTCATTATTAAAAACACACTTCACATATCATGATATCATTAATTTTATATTGAAAACTACTGACATGATATCATCAGTTAATTTATGCATGTGATCCATGAAAAATTCAAAGCTTTAATGCATGATTATGCCATAAATCAGTCCAACAAATGGTATTAGAGTATGTTAGGGTGTTTGATTCGGCCATTAATTTGCTTGAAAATGGATGAAAATTGGATTGGATTCTATGGTGAGTGAGTTCATAAATAATTTTGAATTCATTGACTTCGAAGTATCGAATCTTTGAGAAATGTATCGATCTGTTTGAGTTCATAAATTATTTTAAACTTTCTGACTTACAAGATATCGATCATTTGAGAAAGGTATCGATCTCTTTGTTGCAAAGTATTAATCCTTTGATAAAGGTATCGATCATTTGATCTTTAAGAAAGATATCGATCATTTGATCCTTAGATTGAAAAGTATTGATCCTTTAATTAAAAGGTACCGATCCTTTAATTAAAAAAAACAAAACTAAACAAAACATTAAATAACATATGTGACAAATTTGATTTGTCAATCACACTTAGTAAATGTTTAGTTTAATTGGTTAGACAATTTAATCATGCCAACGTGTTAAGTTAATGTGATCTGTGATCCGTTGACATAATTTGACTAGTTAACATTATTTCGTCAATTAATAAAATCGAACAAGTATAACGTGGATTCTCGTTTGATTGGTTTCCAAACATTCACAAACCAATAATTCTTGTAAGACAAGAAAAATCAACACATAAACATCGAAAAATTTCTGGTGAGACAAAGAAATAAAATATTACAAGCAAATCAGAAAAATATATATATATATATATATATTTTTCAAACGTTTAAGTGTTACACGTGTCATAACAATTTTGAATTGTTAATAAAACATGCTTTAAGGTTTTTAATAATATTAATATTTATTCATGAAATGAATAAGTATTTTTGTAAATAACAATAATAATAATATTTGTTCATGGGATGAATAAATATTATTAATAATAAAATGTTAAAGTGTTTAATATTAACATGTGTTTTTCTTAAAAACACATGATTAAATATGCATTATTAATATAGTATGTGTATGACACATGTATAATTAAAATGCATAATGACTCCCTATTAAAAATTATTAAATTATTGTCTCCAATGGTGGGATAACAAAAGAATTATTTGACATACATTTTATTATTCTAAGATTCTAAAATGTGAGGAATATGAGATGTATGTAATTGAATTCAATTATCTGGTTCTTTGATATTATTTTTATCTTGACCAAGATTTTAAAATGTGAGGAAGAGATGAGGATAATATTTTAAAAAAACATAATGGTTATGATTTAACTGGTTTAGGATACCAAGATTTTTATTATGTGAGATGTTCGAAATTAGGGCAAAGGAAAATAAATCGAACCTTACATGTCGATGTAAAAGGAAAGAGTTTCCTACTTGTTGAGATTAATTGATTAAGATTTCTATTATGTGAGGTTGATTAATTTTCATAAGAAATCTATTCCTCACTAATTTTAATAAAAACTCCAACGAAACTTTTGGATCCTGACTTAAAGAGTGGGATTCAAATTAAATAATAGAAACTAATATGATTAGCATTTTATAATAATAGTCAAAGTGTTTGATTACTATTATTATAATTCAATTGTTTGATTTATTATAATACATATCACTAATAATCATGTTCTATTTCTTTTAAGAGAACTCAAAAATATTGTGATATTTAAACAAAATATAAAAATTGGCTGTCAATAATGCTCTCCTATACATTTTGGATAGTAATATGTTGACAGGATTCAATTTTAAAGATTGACTCAGAAATCTTAGAATTGTTCTGGATTTCAAAAAAACGAGTTATGTCTTAGAAGCATTTATGCCACTTGATATTTGATGAAAATGCTTCACTGGAGGATTGTGAGGCATTAGAAAAATAGGAGGATAATCGGAGAGTTCGAGGTTACATGTTAGCCTCAATGAACAAAAATCTCTAGATAAAGCACAAGAATGTCTCGAGTGCTTATGATATCCTCATCGCATTACAAAAGTTGTATCACGAGAATACTTGAGTGGTGGAGTATCAGTTTGTGCTTCCATTTTCAGTATAAGGCTCAGCAAAGAATTGCTCCTTGATGATTATGTCATTAAGCTGATAAATCAAATAAGGTAGTTGGACATTTATATAACCACCTCAAGGTGAATTTGATTCCTCAGTCTCTTCCCTCTAGTTATAAATCGTTTATAACTAATTATAATTTAAATAGGATTAAGCGAACTCTTCCTGAATTGCTAAATGAGCTTCAAGAGTTTTACAAAAAAAAACTCAAAAGGGAAAGAACATGAGAATGTTCATATGGCTTCTGCTAATATGACTAGCAGTAAGTCGAAGAAGCCACAACAGAACCGACTAAAAGGTGGTTCAAAGAAAAAGGGTTTTAAGAAATTACCTCTAAGGTTGAGAAACCTAAGGCCAAAGGAAAGTGTTTCCATTGTGGGATGGAATGATATTAAAAGAGGAACCGTCTTCTCTACCTTGACAGTCTTGAGAAGGCTAAAGCAGGTACGTATAGTTGTTCTATAATTGATTGCGAAATAAGTGTTATTTCTTATCATCACTCCTAGATATTAGATTCAGCAGCTACATCTCATATTTGTGTCTCTTTGCAGGCAATGCAGAATAATTCTGCGCTGTTAAGTGGTGAGATCGTTTTAATAATGGCTAATGAAGCGAAAGTTATTGTCGAAACCACAGGATCTTGTGAGCTGCCACTGTCCATTGGGCACATTTTGAGAATGGACCATGTATTATATTTTGTTACACTAACTAAAAACATTATTTTTGTTTATATACTATGTAAATTTGGTTACGATGCACAATTTATTAGAAATGAATGTTTGATACATTTGATAAATGTATTAGTTGGTAAAGCAATAAATATGAATGGTTTGTATGTCATTGGATTGAATATTAGTTATTTAATAAAAGTCATTACTAATAAAAGAATTCGTGATAATTCAAATCCTAAATATCTATGCCATCATAGATTAGGTCATATCGGAGAACGTTGATTGAATTATATTGGAGAAAATGGCCTTTTAGATATACTAGGTTTGGAACCCTGTCTAACCTGTGAATCATATCTTCAAGGAAAAATGACAAAATCACCCTTTAAGAGTAAAGGCGAGAAAGCAAGAGAACTATTAGAACTCATACATACGAATATGTGTGGACCATTCAATACCAAGGCTCGAGAAGGATTTAAGTACTTTATTATCTTTACCAATGATATTTCACGATATAGGTATATGTATTTGATAAAATACAAATCTGAATATTTTGAAAAGTTCAATGAATTCAATAATGAATTAGAAAACCAAACTAAAAAGAGTATTAAAATTCTACGATCAGATCGTGGAAATGAATACTTGAGTACAAAATTCCAAGAATTCTTGAAAGAAAATGACATTATTTTTCAGTTATACATCATAGTTAAATGGTATAGCGAAAAGAAGGAATCGTACCCTATTATATATGATGCGATCAATGATGAGTTTCACATACTTTTCATTATATTTATAAGGATATGTGCTACAAACTGTTGTACATATTCTTAACAAAGTTCCGTCAAAATTAGTCCAAAAGACTCCATATGAAATATAAAGTAGAAAGAAAATCAGTCTCAAGTATATGAGAATTTGAGGTTATCCAGCTTATGTTAAACTAGTTGACACTGATAAGCTGGATGTGAAATCATAGAAGGGTCAGTTTATTGAATATCCTAAAGAATGTTTAGGATATTATTTCTACTTTCCTTCTGATCAAAAAGTTTCAATCAGTAGAAATGCCCACTTCTTATAAGAAAAATTCTCAGAAGAAAATGGTACGGGAAGAAAAATGAGCTTAAGAAAAGGCTTTTAAAGGCTCAAACTGACAATGCTAATGTTTGACAGTCTAGTCAGCATACCTCAATCCCAGTTTTAGCTCAAAAATCTACTAGAGTGTCACAACCTCCAGTGCGATACAGATTTCTTTATAAGAAAGATTTTGAATCATTCCTAGTGGGAGAAATTGATCATGGTGATGATCCTAGAAGTTATAAAGCTATCACGGATAAAGATTCAGGAAAATGGCTAGAGGCAATGGATTCTGAGATTCAATCCATGCATGTCAACCAAGTCTAGACACTTATTGATCCACCAGAAGAAATTGTTCCTATTAGCTGCAAATAGATCTTCAAGAGAAAGATTGATAAGGATGGCAAGGTATAGACCTATAAAGCACGGCTAGTAACGAAAGGGTATACTAAAAAACAAAAGTTGGATTATAAGAAAATCTTTTCGTCCGTAGCTCTAATTAAATCTATCCGGATTATGCTAGCCATTACAGCAGACCATGATTATGAGATCTGATAGATGGATATAAAAATCACATTCCACAATAGGCATCTCAAGGAAAACATTTATATACAGCAGTCTATAGGTTTTGTATCTATTGCTGATAGAAATAAAGTATGCAAGTTGCATCAATCCATTTACGGATTGAAGCAAGCTTCTAAAAGTTGAAATTTATGATTTGATGAGGTGATCAAATTGTTTGGTTTTGACAAAAATTCAGATGAACCCTGTGTTTATAAATGGGTTAAAGATCGTGGCATCATGTTTTTCATATTTTATGTAGATTACATATTACTGATGGGAAATGACATGGGCATGATGACCGAGGTAAAACAATGGTTTTCCAAAACCTTCTCAACGAAAGATTTAGGAGAGGCGACCTATGTTCTTAGAATTCGCATCTACAGAGATAGAGTGAAGAGGGTAATAGGATTATCCCAAAAATTGTGCATAAAGAAAATGTTGAAAAATCTTAACATATAGAACTCTAAGAGATGTATCTTGCCTTTCAATTGTGGTCTTCATCTTTCTAAGAGATGGGTCAAAGATTAATGAAAAGGCGCAGCGGATGCATACTGTATCTTATGCTTCAGCTCTAGGTGGTTTGATATACACAATGCTATGTACACGACCTAAAATAGCATATGTTATAAGTGTTACGAGCAAATATCAGGTCAATCCAAGGAAGAAACATTGATCGATAGTAAAATCAATCATTAAGTACTTAAAAAAGACTAAGGATTTGATTATGAATTATGGATGTCAATAATTGAACATTCATGGATACTCAAATTCTAACTTTTGGTCAGATGTGGAGATAGAAAGTCTACATCTGGATTCATTTTTATATGTAATGAAGGTGCTGTCAATTGGAAAAGTTCCAAACAGATGATGACATCGGACTTCACTACAGAAGCTTAATATATTGTTGCTTTAGAAGTTGCAAAAGAGGTTGTTTGGATACTCAAGTTCGTATCTAAACTAGGTGTCGTTCCTAGCATGTGTTATTTGATAACCGTGTTCTGTGACAATACCAAAGCTATTGCATAGGCAAAGAAACCAAGAACATACTAAAAGTCTAAACATATTCAACGTAAATATCATATTTTGAGGGTGTTCGTTGAAGTTGGAGAGATTCTTATACAGAAAATAGCTTCAACGAATAATATCGCTAACCCCACTCACTAAGGCGATAATACTAAAACAGCTGGACTTACATCTTGAGAAGATGGGTATAAGATACAACAGTGAATGACTTTAGTGCAACTAGGAGATTATTAGTGTATGCCCTAGAACCATTCATGCTGTCAGGTTCAGGGTTATAGATCTTGTATTATTTTATATTATCAATGAAAGAAGAGTTATTTATTCACATACATAAGTTACTTTCTTTATTGAATCATGCTATATAATAAAGTATGTGTGTGAAATGTCCAAATAATTTATTTAATAATTAAATAAAATTATCAAAGTTGTTCTCTACAAACGTTATATTGATTGGACAGTTATATCACATAGTAAGTTACTAGATGTCACTAATGAATATCATGAAATGATATTAATGCGAGTGACAGTAACAGTCATTTCATAAAGGCATTAGTATAGAGAAATAGTTAGAAAATTATATTTCAAACGTGACTAAAGAACGATAAATCAAGTGGTATACGTGTAGTCAATGATTTATCATGAGATTGTACTAATGTGCAAAGTGATCTTCTGACCTGAGACATCAGAATCGGGCTTATATAGATGCGCGTAATTCATATGATGTATACATACGGGACTAGTCATGTCTTGTATAAAAGCCGATTTAGTTATACATTGTTCATATTAGCGTTTGAATGATGGTCAAGATGGGATCCGTTGACTCGATAATTAAAGCGAGAGTTTCTACTGATTTTCGCTGGGTCGAGTTCTTAAATGAGTGTCGATAAATGTATGAAATTAAAAGTCTCTGGCTAGAGCAAATTTTAGAAAAACTCACACGAAGAGTTTATGTTAGAGAGTTCAGAACATATTGATCGACATTTCATGGAAAAATTGATACTAGGGTTTTAACATCCATAAACCTTTTCTCTATTAAGATTGAACAACAAAATGATTTTTATCAACATGATATGTACAATCAGAGTAGGGTTTAATAAAGAAATTCTTCATTGTAGTTTAAAGGTTGTGACATATTTCTAGATGTTTCCCACAGTTGTTGAATTTGTTGAATAGTTATAATCCAAAGAGTTCGAATACATCTCACGGCTAATCCATATTGATCTTTCATGGTCACATTAATATCCTTGTGCATTAAAAAGTTATGGGAGAGTATTAAATATTATCTAAATGAGGGCTAGCACCTTCAGGAGAAATATGAGACCGAAATATATATATATATATTTATTTATTTAAGAATTCTTTAAGTTGTTAGAGAATTAATCATTTTATACTTTAATATAATTTAATATAAATTACATACTTCATCAATGATATTGATTATCTAAATACCAAAATGTTTTGAAAAATTATTCTTCATAACCTTGCATTAATTATGAATTAATATTTTACTAATGCAAATAGTATCTTTAATGATTAAGGATGGACAATTTGTAATTAATGAGTTTGCAATGATTTATCAAATTAATGCTCTATTAATACAAATAGTGTCCTTAATAGATAAGGATGGACAATTTGCAATAATTAATTTTACAAAAGGTTTGTACAATTAAATAAGCATTTGCCAATGGGTTAAATATAAAAGAAGCATTAAATGCAATTCAATTAAATTGAGGAAGCATTCTTCATGTCCAAGAGTTGGAAATTGAAGAAAATAGAAACTCTTCTATTTGGCCACGCTTCCTTTTATGAATTTAAGAGTGAAGATTGAAGAGAGCTTATAATTTAAAGCTTATTCTTCATTAAGAAATCAAGCCAAAAAAAGCTATGTTTGATACTTTATCTTAATTTCAACATATATTTAATATATGTTGTTGATTTATGCATGTGATGCATGAAAATTTTAAGAGCTTTAATGCATGATTAGGCCATAGATCACATCAACAGTAGTATGAGAGCTCATTGAATGATGATGACGTTCTTCTTGGTCTCTTGTTAATTTTCGTATACGAATTCCAACCGTTGCTAAAAATAATGAGAGTAAAGAAAAAAGAAGAATAGCCCTCATGACCAGTAGATGTAGAAATATCTGTAAAGTACTCAATCTTGTACGAGTGGAAAATACATAAAAGATTTTATAACAAATTTTTCTTACATCGTTGGATACATATTTGGGTTTTGCAACTTAAATGTTCAGAATTATTTGGATCTAAGAATTTGTAAAATTTCTTTATAAAGGTTTCACAACCAAAAATCTTCATCTTAGGGCCTAGACATATTGCAATGCAATATAAAAAGAACATGTCATCGTAATATATTCTAAATTTATCTACCATGACTGACATTACTATGGCGAATGTCGAATGTTCCAAGTATTGTTTAAAAACATATGCAACGCTCATAATATAGGAATTACGTTATGCGTTATTGGATAATATTACCCAAATAAAAATTTTGTGGCTTCTTTCACTGTTAATAAAAACTGCGAAATAATTTTTACAGCTCCAAAATGTTCCTCGGTTAATTTATAACTACTCATTTTCATACTCCAAAATTTTATTATTGGAATTCGTAAGATAAAACATTTTTGAGCATTTCATAGATGGAGTTCCACTTCGTTAGCATATCTAGAGTCAATTTTTTAGACCTCAACCCGTGTTGATGACACAATTCCTTAAATACTTAGGCTCTCCAATTTTAAATGAAGCACAACACTCCTAATTGCATTAATTGTTGACTTTATTATTTGATAATCATCTTGCACAAATAAGTTTAATATGTGGGAAGGACACAATTGTGAAAAAAATTTCCTTATAAGCATGGGTTTAGTGCATATTTAAAAAGATGATATGCAACTATGTTATTCGATGCATTATCGAATGAAATACAAAAAAAATTATTTGCAATCTTAAAATCTCATGTAACACTTTTAATAACTTTCGTTGTAGCCCTTGCGTTGTGTGAAAATTCAAAAGGTCTAAATCCTATAATTCTTTTATTTAATTGTCACTCTTTGTCAATCCAATGGCAAGTAACTCAAATATAATATAAAATCATTGAATTTTCAAAATGTAAGTGTTTGTGTTATTGTCCAAAGTATTTTATTAAAAGGATCGATGTTGTTGTACTATTTCAAAGAAATGTGAGGATTCACTTTATGTAAATGGTTGATCATCTACAATCAACCATTGACAGACTGCACCTCTCAACACGGTAGGATCAAAGCAAAAATTATCACTTAATACCCTACTTGTTGTTTTGATTTGTATTTTTTTTACAAATTTTCTAAGTATCCTGAATATTTTTTGTCTATGTATTATATTTCAAACCTAAATTGTCTACTTTAACTACTGCCAGCTGTTTCAATTTTTGTTAGATTTGTTGTATTATAAGGTTGTTCTTCTAAATATTTTGGTATTATTCGGACGAGGGTATTGATTCATCTATTTCAAAAGAAAATCCATGTGACCTTTGTAATGAATGGTATGCCATTTTGGTTTAATTGTTTAACAATTATTTTCAATTAAATTTTTATATTATATATTCTAACAAAAAATAAATCTAATTCTAACTTCCTAACACAAAAATAATTAAATTCAACATCAATATAATATAATATAAATAATTCTAATTAAATTAAAGTAAAATAAATAACAATCAAAATAACTAAAAATAATAATTAATTAATAACTAACAACAATAATAAACAAGTAAACAACTAATAAATTTTAGCAATTAATAACGAAAATTTTACAATTAATTAAATACTAAATCTAATTTTTATATTGATAACAAAATTAAATCACTAACTTCATTAATTTTAAAATTATTAACTAGACCAAAGACTAACAAAAATAACTAAATTATTTTCTAACTAAAATTTTAAAATTAAATAGTAACAAAATTTTAAAAATTAATAAAAAAATTAAATATTAATCAAAATTTTAAAATCATTAATTAAACTAAATAGTAACTAAATTAAATACTTACTAAAATTAATTAATAAATAAAATATACTGATACAATTGCGAACCTTAGACTGTTAAAATTTGCAGTGTTTATAATTTGCATTTACTAAAATTTATGAACAACTGAAAGTAAAACTAAATATTTAAGATTTAGAATGAGAATAATTAATTGATTATAAGTATTGTGTTGAAATGAAGAAAATTGATTTGAGAAAAATTGAGTAAGTGAAATAAATAAATTGGAGAAAAAAATTGATGATAATTTATAGAAAAAAATTTAAAAATATAAAAATATAATTTTTTTAGCATTTAATTGCAATGTTACCTACAAATTTACGAGAATTCCATGTAATTTTTTTATTTTTTATTTTTTTTATGTTCAACCCAGTAATTTTTTTATTTTTTTATTTTTTATTTTTTTATGTTCAACCCACTGGATTGAACATATCCAAACTGCCGATTCAACCAAATAGATTGAACATAAATCAGACCGAACGATTTCAAACTTATATCAGACCGAACGATTTCAAACTTATTACAGACTGAACCTCCAGTTCTAAATTAATAGAATCAACACGGCCTCATTGTTTAGTTTTAAAATAGACTCGGCACTGATTAACAGTTTCACTGGCCGGTCCGGACTATAGTTTTAACTAATCAAGTTAATTCAATTCACAGGCCAACCCATAGACACCACTAACCACCATACCCTGAAATAAAAATTATTGTAACTTGCTTAACAGGGAGAGCCAAATCCTGTACCACTTTTTTGCAGGGGAAAGCAGCCATCACCTAAGCAGTAATAATGGTAGAATTAATTGTTTCCAGATAAATACCTGTAGCTTTGAAGATTTCTTAATATAATCGATGAATGCAGGCCACAAGAAAGCCATCTATTGAGATAACAAAGCCTTCAATGTAAGGACTACTTCCATCTATTGAGATACAAGGCCTTAAATGTAAGAAATACTTCCAAACATTGTAATATGGAATTTTTATAGACAGTGTCACTTATCCAAATGGATTATTTTTTTTATTTTTATTTTATAACAAGGATGTACCCATTTGACCAACATTTTTAGTCAGAATAGTAAGGTGATCTGCTCAGCTATTTTCTACTCGCGACCCTTACTGCCCAACCTGAGAGTGGACAGCTAATGCATTCCACTTATTGAGCACCATCACCATCTTCAAATAAAGTATTTTCTACAGTAACACCATGAATAGCACTAATATTCGCAAGGTTATCTTCACTGGACCAGAAAAGAATACTAACCAATAGAGTTTGCAGATGCTTGGTAATGCCTTGTGATTAAAAAATATGATAACGGGAATATTAACACACGCTCAAATGAGACGAATCATAAAACTATACAGTAATATTTTCAACAACATATTGGCAAATCAAATGCTTACAAACAACCCAAATAGAAAAGAGAGGAAAAAATAAAAAAACAAATTAATTTTTTGAAAAAAGAAAAAAAATGCCACAAAAGTAAACAAAGGGGCAGACGCTGTACTTTATTCAATTTACAACTTATTTTGGTGGAACCCAAAGGCTAAATTTACATGGTCAACCAACATCCTACAGCCAAGATTACTTATATACCGTACCTTCTTTCCCGACTTCCTCATAGCCAGTAATTAAAGGCTTCCCTATTGATCCGTGAGGTGAGGCCTGTAATTGGACAAGACATAACAATATTATTAGAAATAGAGATTCTTGTTCAGTGATCTTGACTTTCTAGAAGCATCTACCAGTCAAGGGTTGGTGCAAACATATCTAACAGACATTACGCGTATCAAAATTCAAAGTGGAACTTTTCTCTGTTTCTGATGCGATATATGAATACATGTCATCGTGGCGACGATGAAGATATCACTTTATATCACAGTGGCTCACGTGTTAATGTGGTCAGAAACAGAAAAAGCTGCACACAAAAGAGAAAAAACCAAAATAAAAAGAGACAATCCGAGACCACTTGTTCGAGAGGTGTGTTATAAAGGAAGAGACAAATTTGCTCTTCAAAAAAAAGGCTTCAAACGTCATCAGTTGTGCGTTGTGTGCGCGTGTATTAAAGAGAGAGATAGAACTGCATGATTGAGCCTATGCTCCAGCAGGAGTTTTGTGGGAGTTTAAAAGAGCCCTAGAAATGTTGCAACGAGCCTTGATCTATCCTTTCATTACTACGTTTTAGGTTTTCATTGGCTATAATTCTCAAAGGCATCCTATACATGAACAGAATTATTTTGTTTACGGTAGAACTTCTATTTTTCAAAAAAATAAAGGATATTGGGGAAGAGAACAGGGAAAATATATGGAAGTATATCCTCTTGTTTTACTTTGGCAAATTACATGATGGATTTCCATGTAAATCACCTATGTCCATGTTAACAAAAAATAGTCTTAGACTATCTAAATGCATCAAAACATACACGTGGAAGTAAACAAGGCAAACTTGGAATTGTCAATTGAAGTTGTGTCCATTAGTGTGAATACCAAGAGCTTCAGTTGATCAACTGGTCACATCATATATGAAACCATCAAATAATTTATCCCAGAGAATGTCTGTCCAAATAAAGTTTAGTTACCTGTACACCTCTGTATGAACTATGCATTTAATTGATTAGCTCTGAGCACACTCAAATGGATGCAGGGATCCTTCAGAGAACTCATGCATGCGAAACTGCTCCAGAAGTTCGTAGGGCCTGAAAAATAAATATATTAATCCTTGCATATGAGCGTGACGCAAGAGAAAAAAGATCTCCCAGACAGATATAGTTAATTACCAAAAACTATTATACAATCGAAACTTTTTGTTCTGCTGAGATCACAGTGCCTAAGGCATATTCACTAATTACCAAAATTCTCTAGAAAAGTTCATCTCATTAGACTTAAAGTGTTTAAAACAGAGCGCCTCAGGAAAGAAATCGTAAATCCTAAAAGAACATACACCATTATAAGATCAGCACAATCTTTTTTAGGGGAATAACAATAGTACATTCAAAGTCTTACAGAATAGGTTCACGGTTACGGCATAATTTCCTTTGATTGCTTTCCATGGCTTCCAATATATCTGCCGTTTCTGGTCCCGCTGCTCCTCCAGCAACAATCGATGGAACAGAGGCACTTGGAGTCCATATCTAAACCAAGCACAACAAAATTAAGGTAAGACCCGCGCAGCTCTAAAAAAAAATCCCTCTCATCACACTCACCTTTATTGTGCAATCAATCCCACTAGTTGCCACAACAGAATCAAAAGGATGACA
>JAXCLQ010051031.1:0-18844 GCA_035584115.1 Cedrela odorata | reverse complement strand
TAATGAAATGGAAACAGAGACGAATTTACACACTGAAATACACATGCATGCACGTATCGATCTTAAGGGAGTTTATTTCGCAGATTTATTAAGTTAATCTAAGCTCTCCAGCAGCGGTTGTGCGCCTGAAAATCTATTTCGTGAGTCGCACTTCCGCTGCACTCAAAAATAGAGCATGCTGCATTCCCTGTTCTGTTCAAGAATAAGGTGTTGAATACCTGTTCTTGCAGGCTATGGCCTTAGAGAGAATAGGGTATTGAGTGCTTATTCTTGCGGGCAATGACGCTAGAGAGAATGAGAGTTTTTAGGACCCATTGTTCATTATACTTTAATGCCTATTCATGAGGGCGACGGCCCAATAGTCATTGAGGGTATCAGAGTCCTATTATTACAGGCTATGGCCTTAGAAAGAATAAGGTATTGGAGATCTATTTATGAGGAAGATAGTATAACAGATGAGAACTAGGATTGTACGCTATATTAGGTGGGGTTGTACTGTGATTATATAGCTAAGATATATTTTAGTTACATTGCTACTGTATTTTGGATTATGGATCAAGTGACCTACTCTGTAACACCCACATTTTCGAAATATATATTATATAACTATGTAATTATAAATGGTATATTTTTACAAGGGTATATGTATAAAATAGAAAATAATAAGATCTTTTAGTAATAGATTATAACTTTTGGGTAAAGTAAATAAAGAATTAAGTCAAGGGCTTCTCCACTCTCAATTCGTAGAATACCCTAAAATATAATTGAAGTTTAATTTATACTTATTGGAAGAAAAGAAGAAGAAGAAGAAACTAGTAAGTTTATGCTTAATTTTATGTTGGTTTATAGAAAGTAATGATTATTATTAGTTAGTATTTTATTTTGTTATATAAATTTTAATATTTATGGTGATTATAAGTCTATAATCAGGTTAGGGTATTTAGATTTAATTTTTTTTATAATTAAGAAATAGGGATATTATTTTGTGAATTAACAATGGAGGAAAATAGGTTTTTTTTGCTGAGTTGATATATGATAGTAATTTAGTCTACAAATTTTGTAAAAAATTATATGTTACGAATTTGACTAAAAAATCATATAATAATTATGAAGTAGACATCATTAGGGTTATTATGAATTTTGTTTAATTCAAAAATATTAATTTTTCAATTTTTAATGAATTTCCAAATCCAAACCTATGATGCTGAAAACTGCTACTTTTTACAAAATGTCTGAATGACGAAATTATTTTGGTTAACTAAATTATTTTAAAAAATTATAAAATTTTATACATTGATTTATAAATGTGTCTATAATATCATATTAAAAGTTTAGAGTGAAATTCTATGTTTTTGAATTGTTATGGATTTTTGAATGAACATAACTCATTGTAGGAATCTGTTTGGCAGATCTGAAAACTTTAAAAGAAATTTATTAAAAATAGTTATAGTGAGAATTTAGTCTCAGGTATTTTATTTATTTATTGTTTATGTGCATATATTGTCTCTGCAAAATTATATAATATTTGGACAAGTATTCTATTTTCAAAAAAATCAAATATTGGAAACTACTCAACATATTTTCTGCAATGTTAGGATAAATGAACAAGATGGAAATATGATAATAAATAGTTTTAGGAGGAGTTAGGGGTCCGTATTTTAATTAGATCTTATATTATGTTTATTAAATGTTATGTTGCGATTAAATGAGCAAATAACGTTGTTTAAAGTAGAAGAAAAATCCTTAAACAACATAAAGTCAGTTTTGACGAGTTTAGGAATATTAAGTGGCCAAATAGGTTGGATGATGCAAGTTGGATGATGTAAGTTGTACTTCTAAGGTCTAAGTTATATTGTACTTTATGGTAGTGCTTATGAGCCTTATAAATGTCAATATTTAATTATAGCTAAAAGGGTTTAAGGTAGCTTCGTTGTGATCATCAAGAGATAAGTATACTGGACTTAAAAAGAATCACAATAAACATATGTATGTGTTTGATTGTGTTTTTTTTAAAAAAATTATTTTTCAATTATATGTTGTTATAAAAATGTTTATTTTCACATTTTTATGTGTTTATGTAATTGTGCATAATGATATGTTTATATGTGATTGCTTATAACTTATGTCCATTGATATTGAAACATGAACATATGCATTGCCATTGAAACATAAACATGTGCATTGTGTTTTAAGTGATAAGTGAAGTCCTACTAAATAGTAATTGAAATGAAATATTCCTAGTAAATTTTGAAAGAAGCTTCTGAAATGTTTAAATGTCAAGAAACTTTTGAAATGATTATGTTTTTAACTCATTCCATAACATGTACAAGCATTAAATATAATATGTGTGTATTTTGTATATATGAAAAACTAGTATACTTATTAAATTTAAAACTGATATAGTTTATTGTGATTCCAGATGATTGAAGATGTGTGCGCATAGTGAATAGATTTGGGGGAGCTTCTGCTGTCCCTTAGTTCCCTAGGCATTAGGATTTTCAAAATTTTTATTTATTGCGTAATTTGGATTATATGATTTATTTTAGAGACTTATGATTGTTAATAATTAGAGACAACTAACTAGTTGTTATAATGGAGTGTTTTTAATAAGTGTTGAATCTTATTCTAGTCAAGTATGATATGTGTTGTTTTGAGTGTTATTTGAACCTTCGAAACTGGGGCCATTATATACTTACTAGGCTTATTAACTCACTACTCTATAGTTCCTATTTTTACAAGTCTGTCCCAGCTACCAGACTCCTTCGCAGCATCGCAATAGTAGCTCACAGTATATCCAAACCCTTTGCGGAATTATTGTCATTTTGCACACCCATTGTATAGTGCATTATTTTGGGCATGAGGTAATTTTGTTTTTGACGTATAACTATAGAGTGTTTATATATTATGATGTACTGATCATTCTTTTTGGATTGTTAATATACTATATATATAACAATCTCACTTCCTTTTACTTTCAAACATTATATAAATATTATATTAGATTATATTTAGCAAGGTTATTTCTTTTCTATTCAATTTGCAAAATCTATTAGAAATAAAATGTTTTATACTTTAAATGTGTCATTGTTCATAAGATTGTGAAGCCATGGATGGGTAATGCATTGCATGGTTGTTAAGGTGTTCTCGACATACGAGGGTTGCACCTCATTGTCAAAATGACAGTATTATTGGGTGACATGATATAAATTGGTTGAGCATGTAGTAGCCTAACCAACTCACGGTGTCTCTCATATAGTAGGGCTCTCCTTTTAGGGGAGGGTCGTGATAGAAGGAAAGAGAAAACAAAGAGGAAAAGAGAAGAAAAATGGGAAAAGGATGCTTACGGGAAAACATGAAGTGAAAAGATGTTGGCCAAGCAAGGAGAAAGAGAGAAAGAGAAAGAAAAAGTGGAAGACTGGTAAGTGAGTTTGTGTACATTGGTTTCTTCTTTTTCACATATTGTAATTGATTTTGCTTTGGTTATGGAGTTAGCGGCTTACTTGTTTTGATTTGATTTGAATTTGTGCTTGAGTTTGTTTGACCAAATCAAGAGAATGAATTGGAGAGAGGGGAAGAACAAAGAGAACATGGGAAAGAACGAGGGAGAAGGAATGAAGGGCCAAGAGAGAGATAGGTGAAGGAAGAAGAGAAAGAGAAAGAGTAAGAGAAAGAAAATGGGAGGCATCACATGCTCGATGAAATGCCGCAATGAGATACAAAGATGCAAATGGAGAAGATGGAAGGAAATTTGGTTTTCCAGCAAGCAAGGTGAGTATGAGTGTTAATTTGTGAATTTGAAAAGTATGAATTGTATTGGTATGAATGGCATGTGAACATTGTGTTATTGGATTTGCTACTAATGGAACCATAGAGATAATGCATGGTTTATTTATCTAGCAAGTATTGTGGCTATTTTAATGCATGTAGAATATAGATTTGAAGCATAATTACATGATATGTGGTAGCAGGGTTAAGTGGAATAAGGGGTGAGTTCAAGAGTGAAAATTGGGTGAGCGTTAATTGTTAGAATCCCTGAACAGGGTTCGAAAAAATAGAAACTGAGTGAGTTTCGAGCTTCGATTTGATGAGCCTTAAAAGCCATAAAAAAAACTAGACACATAAGGGAATAACATAATAAAAAATTGTCTTATTATGCTCTGCACCTTATCATGTTTGCATCATGTGTCAAAAACTTTTCATAACTTTAGTAATCAGATCCGAAATCTGAATCTATGAAGTGTGGTATAGAATAGACTTATAATAGAGTGTGCCATCAAAAATTTAAGTGGTGATGCATTGCTGATTTAGCATAGTGCTAGTTTAAATTTACTCGCTGTGTAGGTAAACCTTACTTGGCTCGACCGGAATGGAAATTTCGGTCGGGATTCTATAGTAATTCAAGTTTTCTTAGTTTTATCAGAGTAAAGTGTACATATATTTATTTATTATATATCTAATTATAATCATGAAACTCAACATAAGTTGTTATTGTCGGTCGCCGATTGAAATGCTTATCGGCCGCGCTTTGGTAAGATTGGGTTAAATTCTAAAAAGTGAGTGAATAGATTTCAAACTTACAATGATTTGTTTTATGGAACCATTTTGAATTGATAAAAGTGTTGGATATACACACACACACACACACACATACACACACACACACACACACACATATATATATATATATATTATGAAATTGGGCTTGAATCTCGACGAAAATCAGATTAGTTGTGATTTTCGGTAGACCAAGTTTGTGTGAAATAGTTGTAAGTGTTTAATGTCCTGTTTTATGATAATTTTTTTAGAGATATTAATGTGTTTAAATTATAGGAATGGCCTTTAGGCCGTTGATATTTATTTACACATTTTGTTTATAAAGTTGTTATGGCGATGATGTAGAGCTAAGTTGACTAAATATATAAATGCATGATATATTATGCGTATACATTTGAGAATTTATGTGCCTACAGTGTATAGCCTATGACATGCCCTGAGGTGCATGAACAAGTAGGTGTTTTAATTCCTATAAAATAATTATCAATTATACCGTTAAAATATGGATGTTTCCTATGTTGAAAAATATAAGTGTTTATAAAGGGAGGATGTAGCGAAGGCGCGATGTGTGGTATTAATTCACAGGTGCTCAATTGCCGCGTGGAGAGTTACTACAGTCACATAGACCATGCAAAAAGCTCTTAAAGGACCAAGACATGTACATATGCATATTTAAAAAATTTAAACATTTTTAAACATAAATACAAAGTTAAAAAGTCATACTTCTTCAAGTTGTTATCCGAAAGGCAAGGTAATCTCCTCATTTGCCTCCAAGCGTATCCACATATCGAATTAGTGAAGACAGTTTTAGTTTTGTGATGGGATTTCTTAGCTATGTATATTAGCTTTACCAAACTAACATTTGATTTTCTACACTAGGAAACCCTAGCTTATCTATAAGTAAAGAAGAGAAACAAAACACTTTCAATCTATTTTGTTTCCTTCCTTTTTCTTTTTCTCTCTTATGCTTCTTTCTTCCCTTTGTACTATGTTAAAAACAAAGCACACACAAAGCTAAATCAAGAATGAAGCTCTCAGTTCAAGGAGAAAAGTATCATCAAAGGCTTAACTCTTAAGTCTTGCTTTTACAAATCTAAATTGAATCAAATTTAATTCAAATTCAAATTCACCATATACGTATGACACCTTTATACCTTTTAATTCATTAATTGAATAAAGTCATGCCATATGTCAAGTTATGATAGGTGTATTTAATTAATATTAATCAAATTAAAGGAATAATATAATATTAACATATTAAAGCAAGAGAGAGAAAAATACATCTATTATATTATTACTTTAATAATATAAAATATAATTATTCCATAAATATCTTATATTATTACTTTAATAATATAATAAGTAATGATTACTTTAGATATTTATAAATATTACTTTAATATATATAATCTTGTAATCATTACATTAGATATTTATTATTATATTAATATAAAAGATATTTATTTACTTTATGATTACTTTAATTAATAAAACCATTAAATCTCAACCATTGATTCAAAATGAATGGACAATATTTAATCAAAAACTTGACACTTAGCAATATCATATAGTGCCACTTGTTGATCAAGGAACCATTTGATTAAAAAATTATTTAAATAATTAATAATTAACAAACTCATTAATTCATTAATATTTTTATATCTTTTTCAATATCATATAAATTTGTAAATCATATTTAAGTTATTCCATAAATTATTGAAACATTTCTCACATATACGGTTGCCATCGCGTACTAGCCAAAAAATTTATTCTTTAAAATAAAGAATCAAATTGCTATCCGATCAAAGAATTAGAACAATATCATTAACTAATTAATGATTATTGTATAATAGTAATTACCATCAACATCAAGTAACCGACTATGTGTGTGACCCCTCGTGTTCATTGTGAGCTAGTCATGGATAGATACGAACTCTTTCGTCTCTTTTTAGTACAACTCTTTGTAGCCAAAGTTTTCAATGATCATGAGTGACCTTTAACAAGATGTCATAACCTCCAGACACAGATGAATGAATATATTGGATAAACCTATACAGTCGTATGTGCATGTAGTAAAGTACCTTTACTATCGACTTCCAATCGAGTGTGGGTCATGGTATTGTTAAACCCCTGACTTAATCTTAGGATCAGAACCTCAATCATATATAGGATTCATATATCTGCAAAACACTTTTCCAGACATACATGCTTTGGCCAAAGATTTTATTCCTGTGTAGGATCTTAAGCTCCAACATCTGAGCCAACAGATTCCATATTTGCTATCACTTGTCCTCATATACTAAACACATTGCCAGCATGCTTCTTTCACCAGGCGTGGCTAGTCAAATATAATATACACAAGTGAATGATGTGCATTAGTGCGAAAGATAGCCATGACACCTCAAGTCATTGTACTAGTAATACACTAGTATGGCTATGTGACGTATCATTGACTGTGGACAATCACTCACGTGATTCATCTCATTTGGTCACATTCAATAACACGTTCACTAACATATTACTTATGTTTATGCCCTTGTGACATAAGACTCGTTACTCAACTATTAGCATCTAATACTAATCCTTGGCAACATCAAACATACCAGTCATAAAATGTTATATTTGAAGGCTATGGGTAGTGATTCACAATGGAAGCACGATGTGCAGAATATATTACCAAGCGTGTGATCATCGTGGGTAAGCCACACTCATTACACGGAAATATGAAAAGGTTCCCAAGGGATCTAGACTTATACACATGCATATTTTAGGGTTTAAAACTTTTTCAAACATAAATTGGGATTGGCTTTTATATCATTTTGCATGTTAAATTGCGAATTTATGTTGTGTATAACATGCAGAATGAAATCACTTGATATATTATGATGTCAGGATTCTATCTGTAAAGAGTTATAAATATGAATACAGAGTTTTGACTTGAATACATCCGAATTAGTTCCAAGTTGAGGTAATGTCATATAGGATTATGACATTATATGACTGGTATGTTTAATGTTGCCAAGGATTAGTATTGGATGCTAATAGTTGGGTAATGAGTCTTATGTCACAAGAGCATAAACTTGGGTAATACGTTAGAGAACGTATTACTGAACATGAACAAACGTGATGAATCACATGGGTGATTATCTACAGTAAATGATATGTAACAGTGTCATATTAGTGTACCACTAGTCTTTTAACCTAAGGTATTATGGCTGCCCTCCATACAAAGGCACATCGTTCCCTTGTATATATTGCACTAGCTAGCCACGCCTGATAAAAAAAGCTTATTGGTAATGTGTTTAAATGTGTGAGGACAGATGATGATCAAGATGGAATCTGTTGGCTCAAATGTTGGAGTTTGAGATCCTAAGTAGAACTTTCATACATGAGAATAAAGTCTTTGGCCAAAGCATGTATATCCGAAAATGTGTTTCACGGATATATGAATCTTGTATATAATTGAGGTTTTGATCCTATGATTGAGTTAGAAGTTTGACAATACCATAACCCGCACTCGATTGGGAGTCGACAGTAGAGAGACTTTACTACATGAACGTACAACTATATGAGTTTATTCAATATATTCATTCTTTTATGTCTGGGGGTCATGACATCTTGCTAGAGGTCACTCATGATCAATGAAAACTTTGGATACAAAGAGTTATACCCAAGTGATAGGAAAGAGTTCGTGTTTATCCATGTCCAGCTCACAATGAACCTAGGGGGTCACACACTTTAATCAATTACTTGATAATGATGGCATTTACTATTATATAATAATAATTAATTAGTTAATGATGTTGTTCCAATATTTTGATCGGGTAGCAAGTTGATTTTTTATTGTAAAGAATAAATTTTCCAGCAAGGACGCGTTAATACCTTTATGCATGAGAAATGTTTCGGTGAATTATGGGGTAACTTAAATATGATTTACCGATATTATATTAGTATATAATAATATAATGCTTTAATATTGATTAAAGTAATAATATAATAATAATATCTTATATGTAATGATTATAATATTGTTATATATATACATATTTATATATATTAAAGTAATATATAAATATATATATTTAATCATTACTATATATGTATTATTAAATTAATAATATATGTATAAGAGATTTGTATGTATGTGTGTGTATATATATATATAGATATTTATTCACACTCCTTTACTTTCTCTCTCTATTGCTTTATATATATTAATATTGGATTAATATATATTATAAATACCTCAAGTTGGTTGATGTTTGTTTAAGCCAACCACACAAGCCTTGACATATGGTTTGCTTTTGATCATTTAATGAAATAAAAAGGCAAGTGGGCAAGTGGGTATTGTTTATGACGGCTGTGTAGGAAAAAACACTCAAGTGTTGAGTGTAGAAAAAAAGCATTGGGATGCTACGTTACCTTCTCCTGCAAGATAGTATAGAGAGTTTCTTCTTCTTCTTAATTATCTTTGAAATTTCAAGAGAACCATTTCCTTAGAGAAGATTATGGTGGGTGCTTAGTTGTGAACCAAAAATCAGAAAAGAGAAGAAAGAGGCTAGAGAGAGAAAGCTTTGGATTAGCTTAATGAAGCTAAAACCCACAACAAGGAAATCCCAAATGAAGCCGAAACTATCGTCACCAACCCGACGTGTGGATACACCTAGAGGCAAGCGAGGTGATTGGCTTGCTGTTCCGGATTGCAAATCAAGAAGTGCAACTTCTCAACTTTACATTTATGTTTAAAATTGTTTTAAATCTCAAAATATATATGTGTACATATCTAGATCCATTAGGGAGCCTTTTCACATGTCCGTGAGACGTTCATGGCTTCCTAGCTATGGTTGCGTGCTCAGGAATCGATCTCGCGCTTGTGCTTGCACTACGTAGGCGAAATAGAGCATCATTTTTGGTGCTTTGCTTCACATGATTCTTCACTAACATACATCACCACTTGGCTTTCATTTTATACATGAGAGAGAATGATATATATAAACAAATAAATAAATATATATTATTATTACTTTAATAATATATATGTTATCATTATAAATATATATAAATATCTTATATATATTATTACTTTAATAATATACATATAGTAACAATTAATCTAGATATATATAATATTATAATCATTACATTAGACATTATTATTATATTAATATAATAGATATTTATTATTTTATGATTAATTTAATCAATAATGAATAAATTATTTTATTCATAAATATCTATATATATATATCATAAATATCCGTAAATCATATTTATGTTATTCTATAAATTAAAGAAACATTTCTCACTCATACGAGTGCTAGTGCGTCATAGCCGGGAAATTTATTCTTTACTATAAAGAATAAAATTACTATTAGAACAAAGTATCGGAACAATATTATTAATTAATTAATTATTATTGTATAATAGCAATTACAATCATTTTCAAGTAATCAACTAATGTGTGTGAACCCTAGGTTCATTGTGAGCTGGATATGGGTAGACATGAACTCTTTCATATCTCTTCGGTACAACTCTTTGTAGCCAAAGTTTCCAATAATCATGAGTGACTTCTAGTAAGATGTCATGACCCCCAGACACAAATGAATATATCTAACGGATAAACTCATATAGTCGTACATGTATGTAATAAAGTCCCTCTACTGTTGACTCCCAATTGAGTGCGGGTTATAGAATTGTTAAACTCCTAACTCAATCATAAGATCAAAACTTCAATTATATACATGATTCAATATTAGCAAAACACTTTTTCAGATATACATGCTTTGGCCAAAGACTTAATTCCTGCATATGATAGTTTCACCTAAGGTCTCAATCTCCAACATCTAAGTCAGCAAATTCCATTTTAGTTCAACTGTCCTCATACACTTAAACACATTGCCAACAAGCTTCTTTCACCAAGCGTGGTTAGCCCGATACGATATACACAAGTGAACAATGTGCCTCAATTCTGAGGGACACCTCAGGTTATAGGACTAATGGTACACTAGTAAAGTTGTGTGACGTATTATTGACTGTGGATAATCACCCATATAATTCGTCACGTTTGGTCACATTCAATAACATGTTCTCCAATGTATTACCCATATTTATGCTCTTGTGACATGAGACTCGTCACTTAACTATTAACATCTAATACTAATCCTTGACAGCATCAAACATACTAGTCATGCAGTGTTATATTCCCATATGACATTACCTCAGCTGGGAATAGATTCAGATGTATTTAAATCATAAAATTTGTACTCATATTTATAACTCTTTGTAGATAGAGTCTTGACATCACAATATATCTCAGGATCTCATTCTGCATTTTTTTATATACAATATAAATCAGTACTGAACATACAAAATGATATAAAAGTCATTTTATTAATAGTAAACTAATTTATAATTAATTACACAATTATATATATATATATATAATGATATCCTTAAGTCAATCACCATGGTATCTAATAACCATCCTCTCTAGATGGTGATCCAGTTGCCGCTGTGTCATCAACTTATTCAGTGGGTCCACCACGTTATCTATGGACGAGATTTTATGCACTACTACCTGTTTATCTGATATAAACTCTTTGATCAAGTGGTATTTCCTCTTAATATGTTTAGACATCTAGTGAGACCTCTGTTCTTTAGCTTAAGCCATAGCTCCATTATTATCATAGTACAAAGTTATTGGGTCAATTATGGAAGGAACGACTTTGAGCTCTGTAACGAACTTACGGATCTAAACAGCCTCTTTTGTAGCTTCAGAAGCAACGACATACTCAGCTTTTGTAGTGGAGTCTATTGTCGTAGTCTGTTTGGAACTCTTCCAACAGACAGCACCTCCATTACATGTGAAGACAAATGCAGAAATAGACTTTCTGTCATCGACATCTGATTGGTAATCAAAATCTGTGTAACCCTCAAGTTTTAACTCCTTACCTCCCACATAAGTCAAAACCAAATCCTGAGTTCCTCGCAAGTACTTTAAGATTTGTTTGACTACAGTCCTATGTTCTTCTCCTAGATTAGCCTAATATCTACTTGTAATACTCACAACATACGCTATATCAGGTTTGGTACATAGCATAGCATACATAAAACTACCTATTGCCAAAGTATAATGAATCTTTTGCATACGTTCATGCTCAACTTCAGTCTTAGGTCCCATTTATTGAGAGAGATAAATGACATGACTGCAGGGTAAGAAACTCTTCTTAAAGCTATTCATACTGAACCTCTTTAGTACTTTATCTATGTACAGACTCTGGGAAAGACTTATCATTCATTTTACTCTATTTCTATAGATGGGAATAACTAAAATAAAGGTCACTTCTCCCAGATCTTTCATGGAAAAAACATTAGACAACCATAATTTAGCCTCAGATAACATGCCAACATCATTTCCTATGAGTAATATGTTATCTACATACAATACAAGGAATGTGATGGCATTGTTATTCTCTTTTCTGTAGGCACACGGTTTATCAATATTCTTGATTAAGCTAAACGATTTGACTACATCATCGAATAGCATGTTCTAGCTTCTAAAGCTTACTTTATTCTATAAATGGATCTATGCAACTTATATACTTTATAACTATCATCAGATGTAACAAACCCAACAGACTATTGCATATATATAGTCTCCTCATTGAAACCATTAAGGAAGGCTGTTTTCACATCCATCTGCCATATCTTATGGTCATAATAAGCTACAATAGCAAGTAATATCCTAATGGATTTTAGCATGACTACTGGCAAAAAGGTTTCATCAAAATTAACACATTGTTTCTGATTATAACCCTTTGCCACTAACCTAGTTTTAAAAGTCTCTACTTTTTCATTTTGCCAAATTTTCGTTTGTAAACCAATTTACTACTGATAAAAATAATTCCTTTTGGTGGATCAACAATTGACCACACCTGATTAGCATACATGGATTCCATTTCAGATTTCATGGCTTCAAGCTATTTTTCAAAATCGATATCTAATATCGCTTCTTTATAAGTTCTAGGATCTTCCCTCTGTATATCTTCTCCTATCATAAGTGATTCAAAATCAGTTTAAGAGAAAAAATAATATCTTTGAGGAGGGCATGATATCCTAGTAGATCTACGAAGAGTTCGGTCTTCAAAAGACGGAGGATCAGATAGAACTAGTTCATCAATATGAACTGGTTCATCTTTATCAACAGGCTTATCTATCTGGGGTTAATCATTATCAAGCTTTCCAGACTCCTTTGAAAGTTCAATCTTTTTACTTACACCACCGTGCTCAATGAATTGATTCTCTAGGAACTATACATGTCTACTAATCAAAATTCTTCGATTAAGATGAAAGTAGAAATAATATCCTAAACTAACATTCGGATATCCAATGAATTGTCCTTTTTTAAACTTAACATCTAGCTTCCCAGTGTTAACTATTTTAATATAAGCTGAACATCCCCAAGGCTTCATATAAGTGAAGCTTGGAAGCTTCCCATGCCATGTCTCATACTGTGTTTGGGGAACTGCTTTAGATAAAGTCATGTTCAAGATATAAATTGTTGTATTTAGGGCAAATCCCAAAGATATATAGGTAAGTATGTGAAGCTCATCATAGATTGTACCATATCTAATAAAGTACAATTCCTTTTTTCTGATACACCATTATGTTGCGGTGTATAAGAAAGTGTAAGCTGAGATAGTATACCATTAATTTTAAAAAATTCTAGAAATTCAATACTTAAATATTTACTTTCACGATTAAATTGTAGAAACTTAATACTCTTTCCTGTTTGTTTCTCTACATAAGCTTTAAATTCTTTAATTTTTTCAAAAGATTCAGATTTTTACTTCAAGGTAAATGATCATCGATAAAGGTTATGAAGTATAAGAAACCTTCTTTTGTCATTTCACTAAATGGACCACATACATCAATATGTATTAATTCAAGAATTTCATTGGCTCTATTCCCTTGTCCAACAAAGGGCAATTTTGTCATCTTACCTTGGAGATAGGATTCACAAGTTAGGTAGGGTTAAAAACCCAATGAGTCTATCAGTTCATCATTATTCATCTTTTTAATCCTCTTATTTTCAATATGACCTAATCTATGATACTATATAAGTTTTGAATTAAGTTCATTTCTAGATCATTTCTTATTAATAGTATTAGTCATGTTAATTTCATTAGTCTCAAGAACATATAAATCATTTACATTCAAGCCGGTGCCAATTAATTTATTTATCAAATAAATACAACATTTACATTTATCAAACATAAAAGTGTAACCCTGTTTACACAATTGATGAGCAGGCAAAATGTTTTCATTGGCTATATTAAAATACAAAGTTTTGTACAATACAAAAACATGATCTGAAGGTAGAATAATTTAGCAAGTCCTTAAGCAAGTGGCAGCAATTATTACTCCATTTGCCATCTTCAATGTCACTGCACTCTACTCTAGTAACTACTTACTGTAAAGTTCTTATAATAATATACAAATATGAGAAGTGGCAACTAAATCAATTATCCAGCTATTCAAATATGAAATAATACTGAATTCAGTTTTTATAACATGACAAGAAAGCATATCTTTTGCCTTCTTCTATCTCAGATTCTCTATGTAAAGAGGACAGTTCCTCTTCCAGTATCTGAGCTTCTTACAATGATGACAATGATGACACTCATCATTAGCTTGGCTATTAGCAACTCGTTTACTTTTGCCCATCTTCTTTTTGTTCTTAGAGACTCCTCAATTGGGTTTAACCCTAGAGGATTTTTTGCCTTTTTTATTCGATGTCTTTCCATAAAACACCGTAACAAGAACGGTTTCCTTCCCTTTCCCCTTTAAGACTCTCTTATGAAATAAAATAATTTCATTCATAAGTTTAGGAAGAGTATGTTCTAGTTTGTTCATATGATAATTAGTAATAAACTAGTTAAAGTTAGAAGGAAGTGACTGAAGGATCAGATCTGTCTGTAATTTGAAGTTCATAGAAAACCATAAAGAGGCCAGCTGACTAATGAGGTTTATCATCTTCATAAAATGAGACTCCAGAATATCACAGACTGATTTTTTCGTGCGGCCTTAGACGCAAATCTGGAACAATATGCTCTAAGTCAGCCTTCCTTCCCAAAATCGTAAAAACCATAAAGACCACAGAGAAAGAGATAAAGAAAGAGTATACAGAAAACTGCAGAGATTGGTGTTGCTGTAAAGCTTGAATGCTTTGGCCTACAGCGGCTGCTAAATTTATAGTAAAGCATATGTACAATAAAGGGCTAAGATTAACCCTAGAATCTCATCTAATGCTTTACAATGAAAGCTGTAAATTCTATTCCTAATATAAGAAGGATTTTCTATTTACATAGCTTGTTTCTTATTTAATACAAAGCTTTCTCATTAGTGTTTAAATCTCCTAAATAAGCCAAGAGCTGTAGCCTTTATTAATTTAGGAAAAAGCTATTGTAGCCCTAATGTGTGTAGCTTTTTTAGGAAAGCTTTGCTAGGCAGAATTTGTGGCCTAATCTGCTACACATCTTGCTACATGTACACCACATTCTGCTGCATGTTCTATTATGGCGTAACAGCTCTGCTCTGGCGTAAACTGGGCATTTTTTATGGCGTAAACTGGGACGTGACATTCTCCCCCACCCAACGAGCGACGTCCTTGGCGCGCCGCTACTGGTAGTCATGAACTTGGTTTTTAAACTGCCACAGAGTTGTCTCAAGTTCCAAGCTTGCTTCGCTATCGGGCAAGCATTTTCACTTGACGAAGTACTTGCGACTCGGCAGATAGTTTTGTCTTCGAACAATTCGGTCATCAAGGATGATCTCTGCTTCCTTATTGAAAGTTGTGTTTATGCCCAAAGGCTGTCGCTTTGGTTTGCTGCACTTAGGGTCATCCGCGTTTCCATGATAAAGCTTGAGATGACTTGCATGGAAAACCGGATGTAGTCTAAGCCTCGAGGGTAACTCCACCTTGCATGACACATTGCCTACCCGCTTGGCAATGAGAAATAGACCCTCATATTTCTGAACTAACCCCTTGTGTAGTAGGCATGTGGACTTGTGCTGCTGGGGCAAAATCTTCGCCAACACTATATTCCCAACATTAAACTCCATATACCACCGCTTTTCATCAGCCCACTTCTTCATCCGCTTCACTGCCTTGTCGAGGTATGCTCGCACAATGTTCGTCTGCTCATGCCACAACTTGGCAGCTTTGTACGCCACTGGGGAGCACCCTTTATAGCTTAAGACTAGCGTATAGGGTGTGAGAGGCTGCTGCTCAGTAGCCAACTCGAATGGGCTGCGATTGTTGGACTCGCTTGGCTGCAGATTGTAGGAAAACTGCGCCACATCCAGTGGGCACACCCAGTCATGCTGTGCTGCGCTCATAAAGTACCGCAGATATAGCTCCAGTAAAGCATTCACCTGCTCAGTCTGCCCATTAGTTTGGAGGTGAAAGCTTGTCGAGAAGTGGAATGTCAAGCCCATGAGCTTAAACAGCTCAGTCCAAAATCTGCCAGTAAAGCAAAGGTCGCGATCACTAACGATCAACTGCGGTAAGCCCTAATACTTGACCATGTGTTTGAAGAAAAGCCTCGCTGTTTCCTTCGCGGTGCAATCCTTTGGTGCGGGAAGGAAAGTCGCATATTTGGAGAACTGATCAACCACCACAATGACAGTATCCATCCCATCGGATTTCGGCAACACCACTATAAAGTCCATGGAGATTCCCTCCCATGGTCTTTTCAGAATAGGTAGCAGTTCCAACAAGCCTATAGCACTTTGATGCTCACTCTTGTCTTGCTGACATACTAGACAAGTCTGCACAAACTGCTCCACGTCGTCCCTCATTTGCGGCCAATAGTACACCATTTCAAGCAATGCCCTCGTACGCTTTTGGCCCAGATGACCTACCCACTTAGTTTCGTGGCATTCCTTGATGAGATTCAGCTACAAGTTTCCCCACTTTGGCACATAAATACGCCACCCTTTGGTGTAGAGAAACCCATCTTCTACCCAAAACCTCTTGGTTTTCCCAGTTTGCGCCAACTCTATAAGGTGCTTTGTGAGCGGATCATGTTGCATACCTTCTGTAATGAGGTTGAGAATCTCCCCTTGAAGCTTGCTAATAGCTGCAAGCTTGGCCTTCCTACTTAGAGCTTCTGCCACTACATTGGTCTTGCCCGGTTTGTACACTAACTCAAAATCAAACTCTACCAGAAAATCCTACCACCTTGCTTGTTTCGGGCTGATCTTCTTCTGGTTTTGGAAGTAGCTTATGGCTACATTGTCCGTTTGCACCACAAATCTTAATCCGAGCAAGTAGTGTCACCAAGTACGTAATGCATGAATGACTGCCGTCATTTCTTTTTCCTGCATATTGTAATGCCGCTCTGTGTCGTTTAGCTTTTTACTCTTAAATGCTATTGGATGTCTCTGCTACATGAGTACACTGCCGATGGCAAAATCTAAAGTATCCATTTGAACTTCAAATAGTAATGCGTAGTTGGGTAATGCGAGTTTGGGCTCTTCCATCACTGCACGCTTCAAACTATCAAAAACAAATTTGCACTCCTCAAACCAGTCCCATGATCTAGACTTCTTCAGCAAGTCGGTGAGAGGTGCGGCTATTCCCAAATAGCCTATGATGAACCTCCGATAATAGTTTACCAACCCGAGGAAGGACCGCAACTCCGCAACCTTCGTTGGTGGATCCCAATCTGCTATTGCCCAAATCTTGGACCTATCCATGAGAAGCTTCCCTTGATTTTATGCCCAAGGACTCAACTTCTCGCTGTGCGAATGAGCACTTCTCCATCTTTAAGTACAGCTAGTTCTCTCGCAGCACTTGAAAAACTGCCCTTAAGTGCGCCGCATGTTCTTTGAGTGTGTCGCTGTATACCACTATATTGTCCAAGTATACGACCACAAATCTGTCTAGAAATGGGTGGAAAATCAAGTTCATCAAAGTGCAAAAAGTGGTTGGTGCATTGGTGAGGCCAAAGGGCATGACCAAGAACTCGTACGCGTCATACTGTGTCACACATGCTATCTTGAGTTTATTGCTACGGGCTATGCGAACATGGTAGTACCCCGACCGCAAATCAAGCTTGGAGAAGAACTTTGCTTAACCAAGACGATCAAAAAAATCAATAATAAAAGGAATGGGATACTTGTTTTTTATTGTTACCTTGTTCAAGGCGCGATAGTCGATGCACATCCGCAGCGAACCATCGTGCTTGCGCTGAAACAGCACCAGTGCCCTATATAGCGCCTTTGAGGACTGAATGAACCTTGCGTCCAACAGCTCCTGTAGTTGTTTTTGTAACTCCGCCAACTCCGGTGGTGCCATTCGGTATGGCGCCATCGTTGGCGGTATCGCCCCTGATTCCAACTCGACCTTGTGGTCCACCTTCCACCGAGGTGGTAGTTTCTTTGGTAGGGTGTCCGACATCATATCCTTGTGCTCTGCAAGCACCCCTGCAATTTCTAGCAGTGGTGCAGACTCCTCACTGTCGACAACCCCATCTGCCTCCCAGATGGTTGCGAGGAATGTCTCTTCCCCACGATTGACACCTTTCTTCACTTGCATCGCTAAAAGAAGAGGGGTATTGGCAGTGGGTTTTGCTACTACAAGCACCATGCAGAGACCCTCTTCCAGAATACATACCAAGATGTATCGTAGTATTGGTATAGCATTAAACTGCCGCAGAAAATCAATTCCTAACACTGCATCGAAATCATCGAGAGGTGCTACAAAAAAGTTTACTTTCTCGTGCCAATTTCTCAAGTGTAGATTGACACCCCGAACTACACCATCAAGAGGTTTGGATTCCGCATTCACTGTCTTGAGAAAACCGCTCCCTTTTTCCACTCGAAGACCCAAGCGCTTCGCCTCCGCACTCTTGATAAAGTTGTGCAAGGCTTCAGTATCCAGCAGCGAATACGTCTTCTTCCCATTGATACACGCCTCGACATGCATAAAAGCTTTGCTGTGTGGAGTGTTGGGCATTGGTTTCGCCTTAAGCACGCTGAATTGCTGTAAGCTTCCTATGCTTGTTTGCTCTGCTACCGTTTTTTGTGCCTCAAACATGGTGTTGAACCCCTTCTTCCGCAGACAGTCCCTGGCCCAATGGTCTCCAACGCAGAGGAAGCAATTTGTCTTCGGTTTGCTACCTTTTTTCCTATCACGTTGTTGAACAGAACACAAACTCAAGCATGCTCTGTTTTGCAGTGCAGCTGAAGTACGACGCATGAAATGGATTTCCAGGCGCACAAC
>JAXCLQ010051020.1:0-18853 GCA_035584115.1 Cedrela odorata | reverse complement strand
ACTTTATTGCCTCTAGATGATCACTAAAGCGTGGCCTCTCCATTGTATACCTGGGAAAAAAACAAAAACTCTGTTACTATAGGCCGCATCTTGTGCACTTTGTCCCCACCCCATTTGGACATTTGCAATAAAATTAAGCATGAAAAGAGTTATTTGAGTGTGAGCGTCGAATTATTGAAGGCTTCTACATGATACCACTCATTTGCTTCTAACAAAGTTCTGGTACCATACGCTGTTTTGATGTTAGCTTCATACTAAACAACCAAAGTACAAGAGGAAAAGCGGAGGTTCAACCAACAAAAGATGATAACTTTGTGCAAAATACTAAAGGTTCTGACTATCCAGAATATCATCTCCCAAGACCCTGCTTAGGCAGCACCAACATTGTGTACTAGACTTGGTTTCTTTTGTCCAACTTCACAACACAAAAACTCTAAAAGAAAAAAAAAAAAGTAAAGCTAGTATTCGCCACTGATTGATACCATGATCCAATTCTTATTAATTTCTAAGCCATATTCATAGTTGGTATTCCACATAAACCCAAACTGAAATCATCTTCGAGCAAGTTTACAACTTTAACTAACAACATTACATTTTTAGCATTTAAAATATAAAATCAACCTAAAGCTTCTACTTTTCTTCCTAAAATCTGCTTTTTCTTCCCTTCTCTTTTGCCACACTTTTTCAGCAACCAAGCAACACAATTCAAATCCAATGATCAAATCTATAAACCCAAGTTTATAATCACTATTAAACCCTAACAATTGACAAAAAAAAAAAAAAAAAACAACAAAATAGAAACTAAAGTTAGGATTTAATAAGATGCGGGAGGATGTACCGTTCGGAGAGTTGATGCCCGACCTGATAACCAATAGCCTCGATCCGACGGACGGCAAGCTCCGGCTTATTGGCGTAGAACCGATTGCAATACGTCGAAACCATTTCGGTAAGCAGACTGTCCACGCAACTCTCTGACACTTCCCTCCCCATTTTCTCTCAGATGATACTGTTGTTGCTCTGATTCGTTTTCGTTTACCACAAGGGAGAAGAAAAGTTATGTTACTTCTAATTTTCTTTTTTCAGTAAAAAAAAAAAAAAAAAATCTGGGCTCAAGTTCTTGGGCCGTTACATTGTTGAAAGGTAGGCCCATAATCCAAATATGATTACACAATGGGGTAATAATATTGTTGTCCCTAAAGTTTTATACTATTACAAATAAGAACATAGTTTATCTATATATAATAAATAGGTCACCATTTCCTACCAATTGACAAAAATACCCCTTTAGAGTTAAGTTTTAAAAGAAATTAAAGATAAGAGGATCATTTAAAAGCTGCAAATTAACACAAAATCCCTCTATTTCAGATTTTGTGGGTGAGAATTTATGTCTCTCATCTCTGAAATAAGAAACAAGATATGTTTAAGCTATCGAATCAGGAATTATAATATAAGCAATTAATACACCATAATCTTAGAAAATTAATGGTGCAATAATTTACCAGAAAAGCCGATGCGATGCCCTTGACGTTGATTAGCCATAATGTAAACTATATATACCAATACCACCTTTAGCTCTTGAATGTCTTTAATATTTTGCAACAAGTTGAAATAATGGAGAAATCTTCTCAACTTAAATTGGCTTGCTTGATTGTGCTTCTGATAATTCTTTCTTGCGGTATTTCTTATTGGTTGTGCTTCTGATAATTCTTTCTTGCGGTATTTCTTATTGGTTGTGCTTCTGATAATTCTTTCTTTTGGTATTTTTTCTCTCTTTTATGGTTATCGTACTTATTTACTGTGTATTTTTAAAAGTGCTTTTGATCGAAATGCTAGCTTCCTGTGAACAATTGGATAAGTATTTCTTTTTCTATTAATCAAATATGTTTTGGTCATGGACTTTGACAATGTTTATGCAGGTTTACCGAGTGAAGCAGAAGCAATGCATACTGATGAATGGCTATGCCGGAAGGACAAAGATTGCAAGCCTCTCTGTGAAAATACTCCCGGTGCCAAGTGCGACGACGACGGACATTGTATCTGTTCAGGAATAAAGATCGCGGGTACTAGGATTCTCCCCTGATCATCGAATGTCATAACCATTCAATATATGTTGAAGATCAACATGTCTTATTAGTAATTAAGGAATAAAATTTCTATTTTTCAATATTTATCCTCCACTATTGTGAAGATCCCTAAACGTATTAAGCCCTTTTGGGCTGATTTTAGCATGTGTACTTATTGACTGAAGAAAAAGATGTGACCCATCAAAGGAAGAAGTTCAAAATCCAAAATAATTTGTCTATAAACTAATCAATACAAACCTGAATCAGTTCAAGATTTCCCATACATAATTAATTTAAAATCGAGGTAAATCTGAACCATAAAGATCTATTGATTGACGTATCACTTTCAATCTTTAATATGCTTATATATACCATGCATTTATTTGTGTGTAATTATAAATATCACTTGCCAAAAAACTCCTCTGGCTACATAGCCAATGTAGAAACTATATATACCTCTTCTATTTCTTCGATCGGGCATCAACTTTGGAAAAGTAATAATATTAGATATATGAAAGTAATGAAAACTTTGAATGATAAACTACTAATTACAAAATTTAAAACCACCTCTTTTCTCGGAGAAACATATGCAGCTAGCAATAGCAAGAATTTGAATTGAAAATGTGAATCTATTACTTTCTACTGATTTCAGTTCATCAAGAAATTAAAAACATTGCTAAAATTAAATTATGGGTTGATTTCATTTTAATTCATCAAGATATAGGATCTGATTTAAATCTTAAATACTTCATATATATAAACTTAGATTTATTTGAGAATTTATTATTTTGTATTGATTCATCAAGCTATAAAATCCTATCTAAATCTTAAATACTTGCGTAAATAAGGAAAGAATCAAACTTTATGCATATAATAGCTGTACCTTACGTAAAAGCCAAAAGCAACTATATACTGATACTATCCTCTTGTCCGATTCTTTGATAAAGGAGAAAATTCCAAAGCCCTGCACAATATATATACCACCTTTGAATTGGCCCTTCTATCTATGTAATCAAATCAAATTGCACCAACTTGAAAAATGGCGAAAAAGTACCAGCTTAAATTGGCTTTCTTGGTAGTTCTTCTGGTAAGTTTTCTTTTTTCTCGTTTATTGAGTACTTCTTAAAATACTCAGATACCTCATGTAATTCGACAATGTCGACGTAGGTTTTCAGACAGAAACAGAAGCAAAACATGCAGATGTATTTAGATGCTTTGAAGACATAGATTGCAAACCTGTTTGTGAAAATACTCCTGATCCCAAATGTAACGAAGACGGGCATTGTATCTGTTCAGGACTAAAGATTTCGAGTACTAGGATTCTCTCCTGATCGATCTCACTTGTATCAAACATGTATTTGATATTCAAATATGTTTATGTCATATATTAAGGAATAAAAGTTTCTGTTGTTTAAGGATCCTCTTAAAGAGACATTTGCGGTGAGCTATTTGTTTTTTGGGGTTCTGTATGATCATTATAATTGTTGATTAACAGAAGAGAGAATTGATCCATCGAGGCAAAGTTCAATTGAAACATAAATTAGAGTTGTGTATCTCTTCTTATACTAAAATGGTAAATAAAATCTTATTGCTTATAAAAGAAATGGAACAAAAAATCCCTTGGTTGTTCTGCTACTCATCGTTGCTTCTGGTTATGCATGCAGTGCCATCTCTCTCTCAGTGATTCGCTCAAGTTATAGTTTACAAATTTCTTTGATTTTAAATAATGTCTAAAAGTGCTTCTGAACCCACGTATGTTTCCACTATTCAAAGTATTTGAAGTAATTTTTCGTGTTCAAAAAGTGCTTTTATCTAGGTTAAAGATATCCACATGTCATATGCTCTCTGCTAGTCACCATTGCTTCTGGTATCCTGTCTCGTTCTCATTTTTTCATGGATTTTTTTTTATTTTTGTTTACTTTTATTTTTATTTGGAAAAATTTAACAAAATTTTCAAAGAATATAACGAAAATTGTGATGACATTAAAATTATAGCCAATGCATACGTTGTATTCAATATCCATAGAAAATGATTTCAATGTGCTATCAAATTAATGAGAATATATTTATAAGAGAAAGAAAATAATCCGATCAAAGAGAATGTAATATACCTTATAAAAATGAGATTAGATCTTAACATCTCTTATATGACGATGGAAAATGTCATCAAATTATATATATACCAAAATATAAATCAGTATATTCAGTGTAATAAAAAAATATAATAATAATCACTAGATTCAAACACAACTCCTCTATCAAAGAAATATATGCAACATTCATTGGAACTGAATGTAAATTTATTATTTTCTACTTATTTCAATTCAGCTAGAAATTAAAACCATTGGCAAAAAAATGAATTATGAGTTATTTTCTTTCTTATTGTCACGAGAAATCGTCAATTTTATTTGAATGTTTGATACTGATTTATAAAATCATAGGATTTCGTCTAAATGTTAAATATTGTATGGGTTCTTATATTGTTTATTTTCTGATGTGAGCTACATTGTCACATGATGAGCTATCATTATTACGAGATGTTACTAAGATCATGCCGTGTAAATAATTGTGTTTTTATACATAAGGCAACCTAATTCAATAGTATTTTTGTTTATTCTTTAAGTCCATAATATTGATTTAAAGCAATACATGAAAACAATAATGTATTATCGAAAATTTATATTTTAAAAAGTGTCAATGTCTTTATAAGAGCATATAAATATCAACATTTTAATTTATTGTAAGTTTTTATGCGCTTACATCTATAATGAGAAACTAAAACATTTTAGTGCATGAATAAAATAAAGAAAGAAACAATTTGTATACTACGCTCGAGGAAGATATATGGATGTATTACAACTGTACCTAACATAAAAGCCCGAAGAAACTTTATAAAATTACTATCATTCTCTGATCTGCTTCTATAATCGCCACGAATTTGGGAGAAAACCCTAAAGACCTTCGCCCTATATATGTCACATTTGGCCTCTTTCAAATTGCACTAACTTAAAAAATGGAGAAAAAATCCCAACTTAAATTGGCTTGTTTGGTAGTTCTTCTGATAATTGCTTCTGGTATTTGCTCTTTATCTCTCACTTTTGTCTTCTTATAACGGCAAGTAATATGTATTTTTAAAATTATTAATTGGACAATGTTGATGTAGGTTTACAAGGTGAAGAAGCAGCAGAACTTACAGATTTTGTTATATGCGTCAAGGACAAAGATTGCATACCTGTCTGCAACAACACTCCTCATCCCAAGTGCAGCATCGAAGACGGCCATTGCATCTGTGCAGGATTAAAGATGGCGGGTACTGGCTAGACCATGGAGTTTCATACACTCGAAGAAAGTAATCGCTTGCAATATTTATTTGATGAAAATATATTAATGTATGCTGAACATCAAACCTATCTTATATTTTAGTAAGGAATAAAATTTTCTTTTACCAATATTTAATGCTCCTCCAGTGTAATTGATCGACATAAAGAGATTGTATCAAATAATTATTATTTATCATTTAATCATTCTAAATATGTAAGACCAATAAATAATAGTGGGTAGTAATTAAATTAATTGGGGACCAGAAATTAGATTTAGGCAATTTAATTAAGGGATTCTATCTTTATATATCTTTTTAGTAATTGCTGTACGAGAATTCTGTCTAAGTGTTTTAATTTTTGTTCTAGTTATTCCATGGTGAGAAACAAAATCTTGCACACCAGATCTCAAATTGATAGAGTAATAATTTCCCTTTCAAAATAAGCCCCCAAATCCCTCAGCACATAGCCACGTTAAAAACTATATATATATGCCTCCATTTTTTTTTATAGGAGATCATCATTATAACTTTGAAACTTAAGAGAAAAAAATGGAGAGAAAATCCCTCAAATTAGCTTTCTTGGTTGTTCTGCTAATCTTTGTTGCTTGTGGTATGTATCCTATCTCTTTCTTGGTTGTTCTGAAGTTACAATTAACATTTTTCTTACCTTTCAATCCCTAAAAGTAATTTTTTGATAATGTTAAAAAGTACTTCTGAACTCGTGTATGTTTTCCACTATTTAAAGTGCTTTTATCTAGGTTAAAGATATCCATGTGTCATATGCCCTCTGCTACTCATTATGGCTTTGAGAAGCACTTCCTACAATTATCTTTAAAAAATCATGCACCATTTCCGCTATTCAGAATTTATTTGGAACTAATTCTGTGATGAAATCATTATATATCAAGTTAGTATTTACCGAATATCATCACAAACACGTTAAAGCATTTAAAAAGTACTTTTAAATATCAAGAAAAGTATCTGTAATAAAATCAAAAGCACTTTTGAACATATATCAACCTTTTTATATACAGGTTTACCGAGTGGAACAGAAGCTCGTGGAGATTAATGCACCGTGGACACAAGACTGCGTAGATCTCTGTCGTAATCAGGAGGACAAGTACCCGCCCATTTTCGATAATGGATGGTGTTATTGCAAAGGACTCAAGGTTGAAGACAACACCAGGGTTCTTACCTGACCCATGTTAATTCATGAATGCACCTCAATAAGCTTGCGTTTTGCGGAACAAGTACTTGACGAAAACTATGTTTAATAAAGAATAAAATACGTTTCTCTTTCAATGATTACAATAACCACCGACCACAATCAACATGTTCAGAAAAGGCAAGCTGTCGCTGGATGTTTGGAATAAATTTGTATTGTTAATTGAATGTTTCTGAACTCTTTTTAACTTTATGAGAGCACTTCGCAAGTAGATAATCAGACTGCATTCATCCACGTTGCTGTTCTTGGGCTTCATCACAATTTGAATAATAGCCACGGGCAGACAAAATCATGATACATTATACCTACTAATAACCTTTGATTAATTATTTATATTTATTTTTGAATAGTTCCAAATTTAATTCTTGAATGTCTGTGTTTGCTCGTTAATTTGCAACTTCAAGAGAATAAAAAATGAATTGAAATTAATCAACGAAAAAATTTGTTCCATTCTCAACTAGTTTCTTATGGTTTATACATATCTTTTCATTGGTTGCATGCTAAAACTCGGTTGATTTAGCCATTTACACACCCTGGAAACTCATGGACATGTCCATGCTATTGTATTGGCTGGCTACCTAAAGCACAGGAAGAACCCCGTGATGGGAAAATGATATAAACGGAGGACAATTGTTCATGTCATTACAAACTTATCTTATTTATGGAGATTAAACTATCTAATTGTTCAATAAACAGAGATCATTTTTACTCCAGAAAAAAATAATAATAATAAAGGTAGAGGAAAACAGAATATAAACCATCCAACCAAAATGCACAACAAAGTTTTTGTATTCTTCTAACGTAAGCTCCAAGGCTCGTCTTCTCTCACCTAAGACAGAAGAACATTTGTAAAAAAGAGTAGAAAAGACGTGCCCTTAACTAAATTATAGGTATTTGCTTGGGAACAAAACATGGCGCGGAGAGTTTAACACTTCATATTATACATCTGATTATTGCCTTTTCTAATCTCTTTACTTTATGAAAATCAAAGCGATAATGAGATAAATCAACTTGGAAAATAGTGTTAAGGTTGGAAACATTTATATATTACCCCTGCCAAGATCATCAGGATCTGCGTGGACCAAGAGTCCTTCCAACAATACAAAATGGTCCAATAAGAGAAATCTGAAAATTTATAAAATCGGTGAAGAGCCCAAGTTAATTTCCATGAACTAAATGAACGAAGCAAAACAAATACCACAAGGTCAACAATTCTAAAATTACCAGCACCTGAACCACACATACAAAACAGAAAGAGCTAAGGAACCAGTTCATAAGGCATGAGTTCTAGTGTCATTAGGGTTTCTTGGTAAGAAAGTCCACGTATCTGATCAATTACCCGCTTTGTGTGCAGACATCATAGGACAGGAATAAAGAAAGTGCTTTGGTACAATAATTGGAGAAAGGAATATAATTAAAATGAATCAAATAATTAATAAAGATTATAATGAGTACAAATGTATAATTTTGTTAGAACATTTTATGAGTAGCCAATGTAATAATATGTGTGAGAAATACATACCATAATCACCAACAATGATATTTCCTAGATCACTAGCAAGACGAATGTGATCCTGAGGGCCACCATGTTGTAGGCGAAAAGGATTAAAATGTGGTCCTGCAAAAGATGAGCAAACGATGAACTAGGAATGAATTCTATGGGAACAAATTAAGTGGGTTACTTTTGAATCCATTATTTTCCAACTTAATTAATTAAACGCTCTAGTGAAGGCTAGGGGCTGTACCAGTCAACTTGCAACCATATCTTATGTTCCCAAGGGCGTAAATGTGGATGCCATGAAGACCAGGCTTTAGGCCAGATAGAGTTCCAACCACAGTTGTGGACCTGGAAGAAAAGAAAAGAAACCAAAAAGAATTAACTCGAGACTTGAGAGAAGTTTGTTTCTCCATTATCAAATGGAAAGTAGAGTGGCAATTAAGTGAGAGATGATACAAGTTGTTTGTATGTTTAATTAGTTTTCTCTCTTTTATACGCAATGGAATAAAGGATTCTAACGAGTGCATGAGCATGCACACACACTGAAAGACACAAAATTTGCTCGGTCGATTCCGTAGAAATATTCGGAAACGCGAAGTCATTAATTTAGAAAGAGACAATGCAAGCGTAATGGCGCCATAGAGAAAAAGCATTGATGCTGCAATTCTTTTGTTTGCTCCGTATCTATCATAATTTTAGACTTTTGGGAATATAAAAATGAAAAAAAAAAGTATCATTTGAGTAATTAAGCTAGATTTCCGCATTATCATGAGAGTAGTGTCAAGTGTTATGTCTGCATTAGTTATTTGAATTAAATTGCACATGAATTATCTTCTGACCTCATTAAGTTTTTTCATCTGATCACACTTCGAGGCTTATAATCAGTAATTAATCAACAAATAAATTAATTGGAATCCACATTACAATAGCTTTTTTAAAATTTATATCAAAAATCTATCTTTAACATATATAATTTCACTGTTAATGCGATTTTTTTTAACTGGACATAATAGCCAACCGGGGTACCAAGAAATTAAACTTGAGATAAATGTGATCTCATAGAATTCGATTAAATCCCTTCAATTAATTGTTACAATGAAAATGATGAACAACTAAAACAAAACAAATCGAGGATTGAGATTAATTCAACTTGAGAAACGATGTGTAGGAATCCTGATTTAATTTCCTGAAGAGAAATCTTGCATTGGCACATATATTAAGGTAGGAACAATCTATAAGTGCATGTTTTAGGGCACAGATTGTTTCTTGCATGGCAGTCAACACAACCCAGGCAAACAAAGACAGGTGCAGTCTGTGAGATTTTGCATTAGATTTTGTATTAGCTCCTTTTGAAGCTTATTGTGCTCAATAAGAGTCCCACTCGATGGATTAAGGGAAGATCATTAAATTTAAATATAGAAAGAGTTCCTTCGCCTAATAAATTAATCTTTTGGGTACGATGCTTGCTCATAAAGGAGGAGTTCTAATCTTTTAGGTGGAATACTTGCTCGTACAATTGGTATCAGAATTAACTCAAGAGAGCATTGTCAGACTCTTTTGGGCTGTATACTTGCTCGCCCGTCTGGGCTTTGTCTGTACGAATTTGTTTCTTTTATACATGAATGACGCTTTCACTTGGAAATACTTGCTCAAACAATTGATATTAGAATTAACTCAAGAGAGCATTTCGAGACTCTTTTGGGCGAGACTCTTTTGGGCTGGATACTTGCTTACTCGCCGGGGCTTTGTTTGAGGGAATTTATTTGTTTTATACAGGAATGACAATTTCACCTGTTTGGGGGCTTTGTCGGAGGGAATTGTTGAGCTGGAAATTTCATTTGTTGTTTTATACAAGATGATGCTTTTCGCCTATCTGGGTTTTGTCTGAAAGGATTGTGGGCTGGAGATTGTAGCTTCTATTTAGAATTTGTTGTGCTTAATTGGAGGAGTCCTTCCCACATTGCCTGGGCCTTGTTTTAGAGGAAAAAGATTGTTGGGTCAAAGATTGTAGCTTCCATTTGGCGTCTATTGTGCGCGATTGATTTGGTTAGGTACAACACCTGAAAATTAACAATTCAAATTACTAATTGTATATCCATGACAAATAAACCATAATTGTTATAGAGCAAGAGAGAGAGAGAGAGAGAGAGCATCCTTATCATAATTGTTAGAGGGAGAGAGAGATCATCCGTGCTGCAGGATAATAAAAAAGATAACAGGGCTAGTAAGCAAGTTGACATGAGTGAATTAGCTGCAGCTTTCCCCATTACCATGGATGAAGATCAAAGAAAAGTGTGTCAAGCGTGAGCTAATCTTAGTTGTGTGTGCTTTTTTCTCTGAATAAAGGGACTTTGGGCTATATTTATAGGAAGTGTTGGACTTAAATATATACAGAAAATTCCAATCACATTATCAATGGTTGTATAGAAATTCAATCACATTCAATATCTTTTACCCAGTAATAAAAACGATTCATTAGTGGTGATGTATGTTAAATTTTAGAGATATCAAATTGATAGTTTTATGAGTATGGAGAAGCAATTTTATATATTTGTCATTAATTTTCTTTTTACATATACTGCCATAGCCTATTCGTGAGATCACACCGATCGTATATGGCTCCAAATTCGTTGAAAGAGTGGATTGTATAGACGCAAACAATGCGGCACAGGCAAAATGCATTGATGTTGCGACGTTTTGTTGTTCTTCAATCCAATTTTACAATGAAAATGAATTGGCTCATTCAAGATCAATCACATTCTTAATCTCGAGATTTTGTTTTTGGGCTTTTCAACCTTTTGCAAGGCCAAGTCTTACTTTATAATAGGCCGAAAACTCCCATATAAAGCTCAAATTTCGAATGAATGATTCAGATTTTTATTTTACTTTTTGATATTGATATTTTTATTATCAGAGGTGTATTGTATTAGTAATTTAGTATTGGCTGGCTTTGGATTATTTTAAAAGTTGTGTTGCAATCCGGATGTTCATATTAAAATTAGAAGGAAAATAAAACCCACCCAGGCCAGGAACAGAGTCTAATGATTAATGCATATTTTTCATCAAAGGAATTTGCTAGCTGCTGCTGCTGCTGGTGTTGTTCTGGTTGTTGAACTGTATCTTAATCCCCCATATATATATTTTAACAATTTCTCCTCTTTTTTCGTCAAAAGAACTCTTTAATTGGCATCGCATCACATCACATTACAAGGAATAGTCGTTGAAATTCACCACCCATACCTTATTTATAGTCATTCTTCAACAGTTGATAAATTGAATCATTCAAAAATTTTCCATTTTTTTTTACCTGAAGCATTGACTTGACTATCATCTTATCCAAAACTTTTTATAACTTTAGCAAATTACACATAAAATAAAATAAGAGTCGTGCGAGATAAAATGGACAAAAGAAGAATAAAATTTAATTATTTCCTCAACGAACTTAAAAATTGAAAAAAAGAAAAAGTAGGTTAAGATAGTGTTATTGTTATGTATAGACAAAGAAATAAAGAATGAATTTACTAAAATTGAATATATGGAAAATAATCACCAAGCCGTGTCTGCAAAAGTTCATTTTGTAGAATTTTTATTAGTTACGACTTTATGAGTCATCTCATCATCGCAAATACGAATAAGGATTACGACTGAGGCTGAGGCGATATAAAAGTATGTTCCACCCTGCACTGCATGGGCCATGCTGCTACTGCTTTCTGAAGACTTGACGTCAACGGCAAGCATTGGACTATAATTTATAATTAATTATATTATATTAAAAAAATTATGAAGATGCAGAAAACTGAAGTCTCCTCTGGTCAACTTTGAAACTATCGTATATTATTATTAATACTGGTGAGTAAATATGATGCAATTGCAAGGATTCAGACAGATTCAGAATAGAATAGAGAATAGTGAAACTTCATTGCTAATTACAAAGAGACTTGCATGGAATTACATAATTAATTCCACATGCATGCGTGCTTGTGTTGTAATTTGCTCATGTATGTATAACTGATCAGAAACATTTAATTTCAAAGCTAGTAAAAATCAAACTATCAACAACATTATAAACATGATCGATCGCATGAACCACAACAAGTCATTCGAGTTAAGAAACGTGAAATGACAACATACCATCCATCCGTCCATCCATGTCAAACTCAAAACTGAAAATGAATTACTAAGAGATGATCATGAAAGTTACCCAGACCCAGAGAAGGGGTGGTCGTGTAAGTTTGGTGAGATACAATTTCATTAACACCATCCTTCAAATTTCCTGGTATACAATAGAATTATTATGTCATTGTGCTTACGATTGAAACAATTATGTCATATATAACTACCTACCATTTAATTATGTTATAAAAATTCATTTGACTCTCCTTAATTAATCAAACCTTGTGGATTGGAATACAAAACTTAATATTTAATGCCACAATTTGATTTGATTTGATTTGATCAATGTTGTTATTTATTATACAATCATTAACTAATAATACCTTTTTCATTTATCCAATAAATGGCATTTGGTTTTCTGAATTAGTGATACAATATTGTTTACCAATGCTTATCCAAACTTGCAACTTTTCGAAGTTGGTATAAAAACATCATAAAATATATTTATTAATACTTTAAAATATATATATATATATTATAATTAAAATAATAATAATTACTTAAAATATGTCATAATTAGACAAATAGATATATATATATATATATGAATCCTTGGTTGGTTGTATTGTATGATTTCCATACATATTAAAGGGAAATTGAAAAGTCATGAGAAAATAATAATAATAATAATAATAAAGTTGATGAGGAGGAATTTATTATTCCTCGCTCAATATTTTCCCTTCTCCCAAACCAACCCTATAAATAAAGAAGAAAACAAGCTTCACTTCTCCGCCGAGGCTACGGATTGATTGGGAACCAGCATAACATCATGCAATAGAATAGGAATAGAATAGTCCAATTCAGTCTTCAACTGTAACGCCATAGTTAGACACTCTTCATCTTTCTGTTTAATTACCTTTTGTTTTTGTTTATTATTATTTTTTTAAAAATTTAGTTTTAATTTCCAAAAATAAATAAATAACAGAAGAAAAAAAAAAACTTGAGAGAGAAAGAGAGAGAGAGAGAGAGAGAGATGGGGTTGTGCATGTCTGGTGACGTGAGAGGAGGGAAACAAGCGGTCGGTGGGACCCTACTCCGGCCCACAACGGCCCACAACAATGCTGCTCATAACGACGCCGTTCATTTCTTCTTCAGATCGCGTGGTCTCCCTTCCCTCTTCACTCAAATGGAGGTATATACATATGTCTGCGTACGGTACAGAGACAACAGGATTTTTTTTTTTATTTAATTTAAATCTATGTCTTCACTGAGTCAACACATAAGCTGATTTTCTGAATTTATTTTCACTTCGATTTTAAATTATTACTAGTGCTTTTACTATTATTTTTACTTTTATTTTATGTTTTATTTATTTATTTATTTATTTTTGTAATGGTGTTGTTCTGTTTTGATAATGATGGCTGAATCGGTAAGATAATTTTGTGGAGGGAAGAATTCGGAATTTTGTGTCTCAACAATTTACTTGGTGGTGATTCAAAAGTGCTTTTGCATAAAGCTTTCCAATAAAAAGCTTATACACGAGAGCTTTTTGAAAAAAAGCAGCTATTTAGTACTTTTCTTATCTCCGAGTCATTTCCAAAAAATTATTCTAACACCAAGTTTTTTTTCATATTATTAAATTCCACAAATTCAGTACAAAGTGGATATAAAATTTTATGTGTTGAGTTGTTGAGATGCCAAAAAGTACTCTTTCATAGCTCACATAATGGTTTATAAGACAATTAGTGAAATCCATTAAATTATCCTGGTGTTCGTTACCTGGGTGTAAAGCTGAATTTGTTCTTCTTTGACATCTTGCTGACATTGCTTTGATGTTTTATTATCAAGAAGTGCTTCTGCTGTGAATATTGGGCTATGATAGATAAATATTTCAGTATTGATTAGGTGATGCACAAGCATTGTCACTACTTTTCCAGCAAGACAATGTTCTCAGAAGTGAAATTTAGGTTATGACTGGTTAAGCTAAATAAAATAAGAATCTTGTGATCATTGAGAAATTTGATGTTTGATTTATGGTGTGGTGTCACTTAAAACTAATTTCTTAAAAGATATTTTAACTGATGAAATAGTGTAGGTTTTTTCATTTGTCCTCCTGAAAGTTGACTATTTTGTTTTCATCTTTATGTCTAATGTTTCAAATTTTATCCGCCGTTCTAAATGATTGCCCTAGATGCTGCTTCCCTGGATGAAGCATAGATTTGTGGATTCTAATATGACAAACAATTAACTTTAAAAAATAAATTAATGCACTAATGGCTCAAGGATTGTGATTCGTGAAGTTTAGAGTGCATAATGTATAAGAGAAGAATGTCTTTTCATATCATGGACCACAAAATGCTCTTAGTTTTTACCACATGGATGTGAACATTGCTTGAGGGCCTACCAGGATTCATCTACTTGGAAACTTTTTAGCAGAAGAGACAACTAAGTCATATGCTGACAAAATAAACATTAAAGTTGACGCATGTAATCAACATGTTGCATTCTGTTTTGTAGAACCGAATCATATTTTATCTTGCTCACTGCTGGTAAGTTTTAATATTGGTTGTGACACCATTCATCATGTTTCTATGTTCATGTTTTTTTTTTCAAATTTGCTTTTGCATCCTTCTGTATTCATTTTTTATTTTTGATATGCGTTGCAGTTATCTTTATCTGCTTCAAAGTTACGTGACCGTGATATCACATCAAAGGTATGCACATACGATAGCTGTCTTAATGTCTAACAATATCTTGTCTATGCTTCTGGATTCTTATATATGCTATCTTATCTTGCATCCCTCTCTGTGAACTGTTTATTTGTTCGTTATGGGTCTGAGGATATATGATCCGAATCACACGTAGTGCTGGCCTCAAAAGTTGAACTCTTTGTGGTATCAACATTTCGTTAGTGATATCATCTTACTAAACTTTACTGGCATACATAAAAGCTGCTGTATTGTGATGATGGTTTACAAGACTTCATATTTATACTTATACGTCATGTAATGGAAGTGTGTTTACATACTTATAGGTCTTCTGTTTATTTATTTGTTTTTAATACTTTCATATGACATGTTATGGAATAAAACTTACAAGTCTTTTGTTATGTCATAGAGTGATCCCATGACAGTTGTGTATGCAAAGAAAAGAGATGGGACACTGGAAGAGATTGGACGTACAGAAGTCATTATGAACAATCTAAATCCTGCTTGGATTGAAAAGATTTCAATTGCTTTTCAGTTTGAGATCATCCAGCCATTGGTGTAAGTTTCTCCCCTACTCTTAAGTTTACCTTTTCTTGACAGGTTCTTGGAATATTCTCTCTCCTAAGCCTTTCGTGCTTTGACACTGTTTAATGTTTTCTTTTTTCCTTTATTTATTTTTCCAGCTTTCGAGTGTATGATGTGGATACCAAGTATCACAATATACCAGTGAAGGTACATTGAAATTATGCTTAACATTTAATTCATTATCTTATTTCTGGTGTAAATGATATACACATATTTTAGATGATTTTTGGTTCAATGTGAAAGTTTAGATTTACTGAGACATCTGACTGATCCGTTTGTCATTTATAAGACATACTATCTCTATTAATTTGATAAACACTAGTTTCTGCTAATTTTCTCAAATTTGCTGATATCTGACGAACTGTAAACAAACACTTAATAAGGGCAAGAAACTTAGAAATTGTACTGTCATCTATCATTAACAAATTTTATGGCAGCTATCCTGACACAATCGGGGAGGCACTTATTATCTGAAGATAATTTTGACTTAATTTTCTTGTTTTTAGAATGGAATTTTGATGTATGTTGCATATACTATCTCATTGTTGAAAAACAATTACAGTTGAATAGTTGCTGCTATGAGCTAGAGAAGCCATATAAAGAATGAACTAAATGCAATTTTGGGAATTAGTAATTAAGTCTTTGAAGCCAATTGGACAAACCTTAAAGTTGATGATCATTTATATCTATTGTAGGTAGTATTTTCAATACCAAAAAATAATTGTAGTATACGTAAATTTATGCAAATGAAAGAGAAAGTTGAACAAATCCAGAAGGATTCTTAAACATTTAGGAAATATGTTGGGTTAGATCAGAGATACAAATCTTAGAGAGACTTGCAGGGAAAGATAACGTAAATTGAGATGAGAAAAGTGAAAAAGACAATAAAACAACAACAAATTTAAAGTGTTCTTTGATCCTTTCCAGCTGCGTTCCCAAATTACTTTATTCTAGTATGAGATTATTGTTGAAGTGTGAAGTTTAAAGTACAAAATTCTTAATTGTGTTGCCTTTCAGATGCTCAAGTTGAATGATCAGGACTTCCTGGGAGAAGCCAATTGTATTCTGTCTGAGGTAAGTTTCCTGATTTTATTTTGTTCGATGAATAGATGTAATTTTTTTCACATGCAATGGTTGAAATATGACACAGATATGTTCAATGAATTTTAGTAGCATTCTTCTTCGTTAATTTGTAAGGGAATACCTGTTTAACCTGTTTTATTGCTTCAACTGTATTCTTGTAAACCTTTTTAAGATGTGTCCTATAGGGTGACTGAAAGCTTTGGTCATCATGTGTTCAATACTAACATGTGTCCTCTTTTTCCCTTTTTTATGGCAGATTGTGACCAAACAAAGTCGGACTTTGACCCTAAACCTCCATAACAAAAATAGACCTGGAGTTTCCAGAAACTTTGGGACACTCTCTGTCCATGCTGAGGAAACAGTTGCTTCTAAGAGTGCTGTTGAAATAGCATTCCGCTGCTCCCATTTACAAAATGTTGACATGTTTTCCAAAAGTGTATGTACTTATGAAGCAGCTACTTTAAGAACTTCACTAATTGATCTCCAGATTTATATGATCATTCTTCTTTTTTTTTTTCCTTCTTATAGGATCCTTTCTTAAGAATATCAAGAATTGTTGAGAGTGGAAATTCTGTTCTAATTTGCAAGACAGAGGTGATAAACAACAACTTGAATCCCATTTGGAGACCAATAACTCTGACCATGCAACAATTTGTGAGCAAGGTAAGCTTGTTACCTTCTTACGATTATTACTTAGATGTATGTTAGAAATTCAAGGATGTTTGATCTTGGAGAAAAGTCTTTTAGCTTATGATGTTCTCTTTGGTACAGGATAACCCATTAATTATTGAATGTTTTGATTTCAATACCGATGGCAATCATGTGCTCCTAGGGTAACTTCTGAATTTCTTACTGTCATTAGCATTCCAATTTTTTCTTTTTCTTTCTGACAATGTCTGGGTTTTCCTTTTCTGTTCAGCAAAATTCAGAAATCAGTTGGAGACCTGGAAAAACTTCACCAAGAAAGAACTGGTGCAAATTTTATGCTACCATCTACTCATCGGGATCGTGAGAAGGTGTTTATTCACACATATTATACTTGATAAATTTAATAACACTGCTTTTTAACCTCAGTTTTGCCTTGTAGGTTCTGAAAAGTCTGTTGTTCGTCGATAAGTTTACTGAGAGAGAGCAATATAGTTTTCTGGATTACATTTCTAGCGGCTTTGAGTTGAATTTTATGGTTGCAGTTGATTTTACGGGTAATTAACCTTTAACATCTATAAAAAAAGGAGATATTACTTGTTAAAGATAAATTTGCTATTTATTTTATCTCGTTTTGTACTATTTTCCCTCTTTTTTGGTCTGATTTCATCTTATCACTGGTTCATGCTTTTAATCGATAATCGCCCAGCTTCAAATGGAAATCCTCGCAATCCAGATTCTTTGCACTACATAGATCCTTCAGGCCGATTGAATTCTTACCAGCAGGTAAGGTTGCGCTACAACTGGTACACTTATTCTCTGAAGGTTATGAAATTATCATTTTGCACTATGCTATGGCCTTAGAAATTGTCTTTGGCATTCAAGTTCTTTTACAACTGTCTTAGGGAAAAATTACCCTTTCTCTAGTGCAAGTTGGATTTGATCCCAAGAGACTTACTAGCTGAGCTAGTGGGCAAGAAATTTGTTTAAATAGATTTTACTTGTAGAATTATTATAGTTTGTATAGTAATTTGAGAGAACATCAACAAATAATGTATTGGCCACTGAATTTATTGACCAAATAATTTACAGGCTATAATGGAGGTTGGGGAGGTTATACAATTTTACGATTCTGATAGACGCTTTCCAGCTTGGGGATTTGGTGGGAAGACATTTGATGGCTCTATATCACATTGTTTTAACTTGGATGGAAGAGCAGATGGCTCTGAGGTAGGAATGCTGCAGTTTGTACATTTGCTATAATAATTTATCTCTCACGTTGAATTGGTTTGTATGTCTTCCAAGAATTTTCATTTTTTAACAATAAATACATATTTTCCTTTTTTTTTTTTAATAGTTTCTTTGGTAATTAGATCACTTCTAACTTGTGATTGGAAGATCAAAAAGTGTATTTTATGTTTACCTCCCGCTAAAGTGTATCGCATCTGAATTTTACCTTTTCCATTATTTCATTGACAACTGATTTTCATATTCTATAGGTTGAAGGAGTTGATGGCATTATGGCTGCTTATGCAAATGCTCTACACAATGTTGCTTTGGCAGGACCAACTCTGTTTGGTCAAGTGATCAACATGGCTGCTCGAATTGCTGGTC
>JAXCLQ010051009.1:0-18870 GCA_035584115.1 Cedrela odorata | reverse complement strand
ATATTAATAATGTATTAATGTATTAATATATATGTGTATTAATGTAATGCATGTATTTGATTAAGAATGCACACAACCAACCTAAAAACAATGACTCATCTTCTTGTATTAAATGTTAACTTGATTTTTTGGAGATGCAAGTCGGTTGGGTAGAGTCGGTGGGTGTTTATCAAAATGAGATTTGATAAACACAAAGCTTAAGGGTTAAGTTTATATATTATATATATATATATATATACAGAATACGTTATGTGAATAGAGATACACTTCTCTGCTTTTGTTTTTCTTCCCTGTTTTGAAAAACTAAAAAGCTTCTTCTTCTCCTTCAAACTGTAAGCTGCTTGAGCAAGTAAGTTTAGGAGAGCTGGATTGTGAACCAAAGCAAAGACAGAAGAGGGAAGCAAGCTTGGGCTATGAACCGAAGCTTAAATAGAAGAGAGAGAAAAGGAAACCGTAGAGAGAGAAAGCTTAGTGAGCATGTTGAAGCTCAAACTAGAGCTTGCAAATCCTAAACAAGTCAGAACCGGCTTCATCACTCCAACGTGTGGATCACCTGAGGGACTAAACTTGTTGCTGTCTCGGATTGCAAGGCCAAAGGTAAGTTATCTTTGTTTTTAAATTCGAACAAAGCATGTTTTTAAAGCTGAAATATGCATGTGTGTATGTTCTGATTGGTTGGGAGCCTATTCCACTAGTTCATAAAGATGGCCATGGCTCTCCTGCTGCAGTTGCGCGCTCAAAAGTTCATTTCATGCGTCACGCTTCTGCTGCTCACGAAAATCGAGCATGTGAGCTCACTGTTCCGTTTGTATATATATAAATATATATATATATATATATGTAGGTGTGTGTGTGTGTATGCATGGTTGAATTGGGATAATAAATTGTTACTTGTGGATTTGGAATGGCATAGTTGTGGAAGTGAAATTAAATTTCGGTAGGCCGAGTTTATTTGAAATATTTAGGAGTGTTTGGAGTTTGATAATGTGGATGTTGTCAGAAAAAAAATGAATTGGCGAAAAACGGCGAAATTGACTAGTTTTGAAAATTTTACGGCGAATGTGTTTTTTCGAAAAATTGTTATAATATGCATATATATATGTGTATATATGTATGTATAAGTATATATGAAATGATGTTATGGTGTAAATATGGTAATAGGTCTATGTTAAGAAATTAATAAAGTGTTAGAGTTGAAAATGTAGATGTCGTAGGAATGTAGCAATAGGTATAAAATATGAAACTGAAATATATTGTGTTAATTTGTTTTAGGTGCACAACATTAAGATAAGAACATACTCAAGAAGAGCGGGAACAAATGTAAGTAAATCATGCATGCATTTTAATGCTTTGAAACTATGTGATATCCAATGTTGTAATAAAATAAAAATGTGATTTTAAGGTTTGGTACGCCAATACAACTTTATGAAATGAATAGTAAAATATTTATGAATTTAAATGTTTATGCCGATATTGCATTTAGAAAATAAATACGAAATATTGCCGATGTGTAAAATGTTTGAAAAAGAATGTATTTTATGGCTTAGTCATTAGTTATACTATTTTAACCTAGTCGGATTTCATGTTTATTGTGAGGTTGCGGACTAGTAAGAATTATGTTTAACGCGTTGCACGCATTTGTGTTATATGAATATGAAAATGACCACTATATGTAAAACACATAATTACGTTTTGAATCTGATTCACCGTAGGTGCAAGTGACACTAACTGACTAAGCCGTTTTTAATGTGTTTGCATTATGAATAAATTCTATGCGTTTGGAAAAGTTTGAAAATACTTTGGTTATTTAAACTGTCATATTATGTTATGCATCGACATATAAAAACATGTTATAATTTGCTTACTGAGATTTGTATCTCATCCTTTATTGTCAAAATTTTAATTTTCAGATAATAACACATAAGGTTAACCGAGTATACGAGCGAGGGTATTAGGCGTATTTTGAAGTTTATGAACATATGTAAATTGTAGGTTAGCCAAGTGATAAGAAATGTATTATGTATAGACTTATATGCATAAGATATTTTGTTAATGTAACTATGTAGAATTTATGTAATAAAAGTGATGCATTGGATACTATATATATTAAAGATATTTGAGGTTAAATGTATGTTAAGGGGTGTGACAATATTGAATGTTGACTATGACGTCTTTGGTTAAAGGACTACTTCGTACACTATTACAATCAAATGATGAATCATTGACCACATACATTCCATATAATTCATTATTGCTTTGGTCACGTTTGAAAAATGATTCTCTAACTGCTAATCCATACTAAAGCTCTAATGATATGAATATCATTGTCATCTGCACTAATATTATCTCATGATATTCACCAGAGGCATTTAGTGTGCCCACTATACGATATTGATGCCAGGTCGATACCACTCTCGTGAGGAACAGTTTAGATAATCAAATTATCTAGGTAATTCGTATGCATACACTTTCTAATAGTATTACAAGATAGAGGAAGCAGCATTTGCAAATGAACAAGAAATAATTTTTTTATAAATTAATATGTACAGTACATATTCAATATATGATTCAATATAAAAAGCCCAAAACTGACAATATTAATGGTTTTAAGGCATACTACACTAATAAGCACCACTTAAGTTCAGCTTTCATCAAGGAAGACGTTGATTTTGCAAGATTGTTTATATGTATTTAACATGGTTAAGAACATTGTATCCATTTCTAGATTGAATGCAGTAGGTTTTGAATTGTGTTTTGTAAACAATGGTTGTACTATATTACTACATAAACAGTTATTTGGTAATGATATATTGCAAAATGGTTTGTACATAGTTGATGTAGCAAACACGGTCTTACATGTTAAACATACTAGTAAAAGAATGCACAAGTTAATTCAAAATAGTTATTTGGACACAAATGATTTTGAATCGTTTAATACTAGTGAATCTTGCATTAATGGTAAGATGACCAAAGTACCCTTTGTTGGACATGGGAAAAGAGCATTAGATGTTCTAGGTTTGGTTCATATAGATGTATATGGACCAATGATAACATATGCTAAAGGTTGTTATTCTTACTTCATTACATTCACGGATGATTTCTCATGATACAGATACCTATTCTTAATGAAATATAAGTCTGAAGCATTTGAAGAATTTAAGAATGAAGTAGAAAACTAATTGGATAAAAATATTAAAATCTTCATATCAGATCGAGGAAGAGAATACTTAAGTTATGAGTATTTAGATTATCTTAAAGCTCATGGGATTATATTCCAATGGACTTCTCCTGTTACACCACAACTTAAAGGTGTATCGAAAATGAGAAATCATACACTATTAGATATAGTAATAATGAGTTTTGCCGATCTTCCAATATCTTTTTGGGGTTATACTTTAGAAAATGCAAATTACATGTTGTGTTAAACCATATTTTTAAACATAAGAATAATATGGTCAATTGACAATACCAAAGTTTGCACATGCATATATATATGGTTAATTGACATAATCGAGGTTTAGGCGACTTAAGCTTACTCATGGTATGATGATTTAAATGAATTAAGTTAGATTTAGCGAATAGTTAGTTTTCGGGTAATGCCCTACACTGAAGTATTTGGCAATCTCACTAGCAGGTAAGCGAGCAGGGTCAAAGGGTAGTACCCCCGAGAGATAAATAAAATAAGTTATAAGGAAATGATAACGAATTAAATTTTTGTGAAAATTAGGAATTTAAGCGGGAAGTATCGATACCTGGGGATAAGGGTATCGATACATGTACCGAAGGATTAATACCTTTAGAATATAGGTTGATACTTGATGAAGGGATCTATACCTTTATCAAAAGGTGTCAATACTTATGAAGTCGGAGATTTGAGAAGAATTTTTGAGTGACCAAATCGATACTTAAGAGGAAAAGTATCGATACTTTGAAATTAGAAAGTTTGAAAATAATTATAAGATGGACAGATCGATACCTTTCTCAAGGTTATTGATACATGACAAACGGATTGATACATGAAGGTAGATGTATCGATATTCGAGGTCCAGGAATTTTCAGAACCGAATTTTTAAGAAACGGATCAATACCCCACCCAAAGGGATCGATACTCAAGCCAAAAATATTGATACCAAGTCCAAAAGTATTGATACTTTATGTAAATCTAGGTGAAATTTGAAGGAGAAATAGTGCCACCGAGAAAAACTTAAATGCTCTGTTTCTAACTCATAATTGAAGCCCAATCCATGGGATCGATTCCCGAGCATGTGACCGCCATAGAGCAAGCTATACTCGTCACACGGACATGCGAAAAGGCCACCTATTGGATCTAGACATGCACATGTGTGTGTGTGTGTGTGTGTTTTGGGTATTTAAAACAATTTAAATATAAACATAAATGCAAAGTTCAAGAACTTAATTCTTTCCTGTGCAATCTGGAACGGCAAATGAACTTCTTCGCTTGCCTCCTCGGGTCCATACACGTCAGTGTTGTTGACGGTGGTTCTGGCTTTGTTATGGGATCGGCTTTAGCTTCACCAAGCTAAACTTTAGCTTTCTCTCTCTAGCCTCTTTCTTCTCTTCATTGATTTATGGTTCAAAACCAAAACCTCAACAAACCTTCTCCAAGGATTGGCATTTACTGGAATGCAGAGAGAGTAATGAAGAAGAAGAAGAAGAAGAAGAAGATTGCTCAGTTTGTTCTTGTTTTACCTTAAGAAGACTCACGTTGCATCCAATGCAACTTACACTCAACACTTGAGTGTTTTTTGCACAGTCGCCCAAGACAACCAACCTGTCTCTGCATAGTTGTAATCCCATTTTCCCACATCACCCATTTGCCCCACTTGCTTTTCACTTTATCAAATAAACAAAGCCATGTGGCATGTGTTGATTAATTGGCTCTAAAGAGAGAGTGTGTGTATATATATACTAATATATATATATACAAATATCTTACACACATATATATATTACTTTAATATATATATATATATATTTATATATATAATACAATATTATATTTATACGTCACAATGTGTAAGATATTGTTATTATATTATTACTTTAATCATATTAAAGTATTATATCTTTATATAATAATATAATATCCGTAAATCATATTTACGTCATCCCATAATTACACGAAACATTTTCCACGTATACGTGTGCTAGCACGTTCTCGACGAAAAATGTATTCTTTACAATAAACAATCAAATTGTTACCCAGATATTGGAACAACATCATTAACAAATTAATAATCACTGTATAGTAGCAAATGCCATCATCATCAAGTAATCAATTAATGTATGTAACCCTTGGGTCTATTGTAAACTGGACATGAGTGGACACGAACTCCTTCGTATCACTTCCGTACAACTCTTTATAACCAAAGTTCCCAATGATCATAAAAGACCTTTAGCAAGATGTCATGACCCCCAGACACTAATGAATCCATATAGTCGTACATGCATGTAGTAAATTCCCTTTGCTGTCAACTCCTAATCGAGTGTGGGTCATGGTATCGTCAAACCCTTAACTCAATCATAAGATCGAACCTCAATCATATACAGAATTCATATATCCACGAAACACCTTTCCGGACATATGTGCTTTGACTAAAGACTTTATTCCCGTGTATAACGGTTCTACCTAGATCTCAAGCTTTAACATCTGAGCCAATAGATTCCATCTTAGCTATCACCTATCCTCACACACTTAAACACATTGCCAGCAAGCTTTTTTCACTAGGCGAGGCTAGCCCGGTGAAATATACACAAGTGAACGATATGCCTCAGTGTGAAGGGCAACTGTGATACCTCATGTCAAAGAACTAGTGGTATACTAATACGGTTGTGTGACACATCATTGACTGTGAATAATCACCTATGTGATTTGTCACGTTTGATCACATTCAGTAATATGTTCTCCAACGCATTACCTATGTTTATGCTCTTGTGACATGAAACTCGTCACCCAACTATTAATATCCAATACTAATCCTTGGCAACATCAAGCATACCAGTCATGCAATGTCATAGTCCCATATGATATCACCTCATCTGGGAACAAATTTAGATGCATTCTTATCAAAGACTCTGTACTCATATCTAAAACTCTTTGTAGATAGAGTCCTAACATCATAATATATCACGGGATCTAATTCTACATTTTATATATATAATATATATTAGCAACTATACATGCAAAATGATATAAACGTCATTTTATTAATCGTAAATAAGTTTACCATTTGTTGTAGAGTTATATATACATAAGGATGATTTCCATAAACTATATAACACGATTGATTCTAGGGCATATCTCCAACAAAATTTAATGGATAATTTGGTCTTTTTGCCCATTTTAATAAATACCTCAAAGAGGGATTCAACCTCTAGTATATTTCTCATTCGCTCATTCTTCTTCTCTCTCTATTAAATACTTTCTTTCTCCTTCCCTCTAAGTATATCATAGATCTCGGCCAATCCTTCGATCTTTTCATCTAAATTTCACTGCCAAATGAATATTCATCCTTCCCTCTATAATGTGATGCCATTTTTGCTAGATATAGTAAGAAAGAGTACGGGAGGAAGCTAGGGTTTCTAGTCAGTTCGGGGCTTTTCCAATTTATCAAGCAATATAAGGTTTTTCAAGGCTTCATCAAGTTATAGGTAAGCCCTTTAAACCATTATAAGACCTATTTTAAGAATTTGAGCATGTTGGACTTTTAGGGCTTACAGTGCATTTAAGAATTTCAGTGATTTCACCTAGTAAATGTCCAATGATGTAAATTAGTGATGATTGAAATTGTAATGGACATATGAGTTATTATTTAAAACTTATTGAGGTAAAATAATGGTTAGAAATGTGATTTTCCAGTGATTTGTACATGAAATCTAAGATTTAACAAGATATTAGATATTTGACGTGGAAATGTGAATTAGAACAATACGACCATGGGATTTCGTTGTTGGAAATTAGATAAATGGCCTCCAATAGTTAAGTCTCGGGATAAGTATAAAACTAAGAGATTTTAGTAATTTTATCCACGAATATTGCACTTTTCGCATTATGTTGATTTAACGAGTAGTAGAATTCATGAGTTATGCATATGTGTTATTGGGCTACGATAATCCGAGAAAATGACCGAGAAAGCTTGAAGATTGTTAATGAGAGTGGTTATCCTCCCCAAATAGTGAGTGGACTTATACATACATAAGTAGTAAATAAAATGCATATGATATTTATATGTATATTTGTGTGTTAAACATGAGTTATTTGATGTTGAAATGAATATTTTCCATATACCTTGAATTGATATTAGGATGTTTATATAATATGGTCTGCCATTAAATTATATTTTAATATACATGCATGTAATGACCGAGAAGGCCAAAACTTGGATTTATGTTTATGAACATTATTTGAATGTGTTAAGGTCGGAGAGGCCAGGTTTTCATTTTCATAGGAAATATTATTATTTTGAAAATGAAATATTTTTAATGCATGTGTATTGGTGATATGAGGTTGTTAAGGGCGACTATTGATATATAGCTAGTGGGTCAGATTATTTATTATATATACAGAGCTGTAACTTATGGACGGACCTATGAGAGGCCGTATAGGTTATTGGTGCCACAGTGGGGCTGTATAAGGGAGGATAAGCCATGATAAGCCCACTGTGTGCCATTGCGCAAATGTACAATTATATAGAGACCCTATAAATAGTCTTGGCGATTTGATAGGGATCTCCTGGATTTGATAGATACAACAAGAACAGTCACTTTATCATTAAGTGACTACTCGGGGCCAACATCAGTTAGACGGGCTAAATGTTTTCAAATATGCATGTGTTATAAGGAAATGAATAATTTGGTAAAACATGACAAATGATTTTTTATTTATAAAATGCATTGCATATGGTTTTATGCATAACAAACTCAATGATGGATTTTGACGTTACTTCAACCAAGGTAACTGTCGAGAAAGTATGGCTAGTCTGGTTTGGTTGTTTAAGTGAATGCATACCATCTTTACATTGCTTAGATTTATTTCTTGAACATGGACTAAATATTTATGTATTTGAGTACATGTGAAGAATAAATCCAAATATCATGAATTGGAAATGTGTGTGCATGTATGTATATCTATGTATGTATGCGTTTACTCACTGAGTATCGTTATATACTTACTCCTCATAATTACAGCTTTCAGGTTAGAAGCGTTAGTCCTAACTAGACTTGTGGTAGTTGTGGAGAGCATACGAGGCTTTAGGTAGGTGTTTCGACTTTCCACTCACGCGTGTCACTTAAGTCTACTGGAGGTGTATATTTTAAATATGTATATTTTCAAATATGTAATTACTAGATATCTATTTCTGAAGGATTTGTTTTATAGTTAGAAATTGAGAAGAAATTAAACTCTGATAATTATGTAAAAACTTATTATTTTGTTCAACCCATGTGAAATATTTTAATTTGATATTTTATAATTATGCATGTTTTGGATGAATTGATCGCGGAGATAAATTCTTTGATATTGATAATCCCATGGATGGGAATTCGAATTATAAACTATTTTTAGGTTTTTGAGTGATTGATTTGATAACTTTACAGGCTCATGTGGTACATCTTGGATATAGAGGGTATGTCATAAGGGTCTGTGGCGATTGTCACAAATGGACCCCAAGGTCGGGCGTGACATGTTGAATAGGGTTCCAACAAAATCAGTATTACAGACTCCATATTTCCTCTCTCATTTTGTTAGAAATTAATATATTTGCCTCTCAAACTTTGAAAACCTTTCATTCGAGTCGTCGTCATCTAGTGTTAATTTTCATAGAAAATTTCGAGCTATTACATTCTTTCCCCCTTAAAACGATTTGTCCTCGAATCAAAATGGACCATGGATATGGGGCTTTAACATATAATTTATTCCACAATCAATATCACGATATCATTATACCCTTTATATCTTATAAAATATTAGCATCAATCTTTGAAATAATCTAAAATACACTAGTAAGTTATATTCTTTTGTCTATATAACGTGGGTATACATAACCCATAAGCTTACTCATCTCAAAATGCTCTGAGTTCACATGCAGGCTTCTAATCTTATCCAACAAAGTTTTGTTTATTCTCTCAACTACCCCATTCTGTTAAGGAGTTTCAATCACTATCGCATGCCTTGCTAAATCTTAGAAAGGATGCTATAAAACTCAAGTCCATTATCAACTCTAAACCTTTTTACTTTCTTTTCAATTTGATTTTCTACTAAAATTTTCCTTTCTTTAGACTTGGTGAAAACTTGACATTTACCTCTTAAAACATAAAGCTACTTCTTTTTAAAGAATTCATCTATGATAACCATAGAATACCTCTCTTTACACAAAGATGCAACTTGAGATAGCCCTTCATACATCAGAGTGCAAGTAACCTAATGCTTTCTTAGTTTTACGTGACCTCTTGCCAAATTTAACTCTGTAGAGCCTTTCAAGGACACGAGATTCAAATTTCAACATATCTTGTAAATCTTTACCTTTGAAGTAAATACCTTTATCATAGAAGCTTCTTGTGTTTTCTTTTCCTATCATGAATTCATCAAACTTGAGATTTTATTGCCTAATATTACTGTTTGTATATGACCTCATAGGCCATGATGTGAACGATCTCTAGTACACCCTTGGCTATACATATATTTATATATATCAATTTCTTCTAATCAACTTCTATATATCAACTGTTACATAGTTACATACCAGCTTTTTTTAATAAACTTTTCAAGTGATCTATCACTTGATTTTATCATCACCAATAATGCACATTCATTATTTCCAAACTATTCATTGTTTGTTTGAAATCCAACTGGTTCCTATCCACTCTCTAAGTTCTACCCTTAACTGGGTGTTTCTTTTATTTGTTTCAATCATCTGTCTTAGTAGATTTACTTCATTTGTTCCATCATCCATCCTTCTCAAGGATTTCTTCACTTCTTTAATATAAAATTTCTTGTTTTCCCAGTAACCATTCAGAGTTAATAAAATAATAGTATTGTCTAATAGTGCTTTCTCTGGGTCCATAACAATTCAAACTTAATTTTCTTAACTTCCGCTACACTAAGAAACCTTACATCAACTAGTACATTTTCTTCTTCTGAAGAAAATTTTATTCCTTTTATGAAGAATAATATCAAAACGTCCTCACAATATTTAAGAGATCTTCTTTCTATGTTTAACAAAATAGAAATTATAAACTCATAATTTTCACTAAGTTATTTTCACTTTAAAGTAGGGATGATTATATGAACAACTTAAAAAGAACAAAATAAGACTAACGAGAACAAAAATCACGTAGAAGGCACCATGAATGACATGTCCAAGGCATGCCAAAAATATGAGAATAATACATATTGATAATAAAACCCTAAGCCTTTTTAAAGAAGATTTTTATTTCCTAAATCTTAAAAACATAAATCTTCCTATTGGAAAAAGTTTTTCTTACTATGACTTTTGTTTCCTAATAATTTTTCTTTCATTTTAGTTGAAGAATTGACAAGACAAGTTTCCTAGTTAAGCTTGATGACCACATTTAATTAAAATAAATATAAAACTCAAATTCATAACATGAAGATTAAATCTAAACGTTCAAAATTGTTTCAAATTGTTGTAAGAGAATTGCAACAGAAATTTTGGTTCTAGAATATATCAATAAAGTTTTAATTCATACGTCCATTGTAATTTTTTATAAGATGTCAACTCTAAAAATTGTAACAAATACAAATAAAGATTACAAAAAACAAAAAACAAAAAAATTTCAGTTGCCCTACACCCACACATATATTGACAATACTCACTTACCTCCTTAATTTTTTAAAAATACCCAATTAACCACTTATCTAAAATAATTATTTTTAAATTTTTTTAATTTTCTCAAATAACAAAATATTATTAGTTAATTATTAATAATTTTTATTGCTTTCTAGGTCAATTTAAGAAAAATAGTGAAGAAAAATTCATGTTATTAAAGATTTTGCACAAATAAATTAATTTTTTACCTGTTTATATTCATATTTTTTGAAAAAATTTACACTCAATTGCTAAAATTTATATATGTTTTAATTACATTATATTTACATAATATTTATATTTATCTAAAATTATATTTATATTTTTTTTACGCATATTTTAATTATTTTAAGATTTTTTTTTTCAAACAATGTAATTGAACATGTTTTAATTAGTAAAATTAATATAAAAAATTATTGCATCACATAAATTATTTCTTACAAATTTTAACTTTATTATTGTATTTTTTTTTTTTCATGAAATTGAATCGGTACAAAATAGTTAATATGTTTGCTCCTCAATTGCCGCACAATTCCAAACATTTTATATTAGTTTGAGACCTTTACGGATTAAACTAACTTATTGCATATATTATTTTTAAAACAAACAAAATATACCGAGAACATGCATTGATAAATATATATATATATATATATTTAAAAAATTAGTTTAATTAATTTTTAATTCTATTAAAAATAGCCCCATAAAAATTGAAAGTTATTGGATTAACAGAAAAAATAAAACTGTACGTAATCTTATATTGAAAACAATAATAGTATCATATTTATTATTACATCAAGATTTTTTATTCATCAACAGTACTCCTTCGAAACATCCAAGAGTTGCCATTGAATGTAAAATACATTATTAAGACACAAGTTCGAAGGCTTTTCCGATTTTTATTTGGAAATATAACACACAAGAGGAGTTGTAATTTTTCAAATATTATGATCTAACTTCTTTTATTCTTCGCATCCATATTTTGCACAAAAGTCAAGCTTGTATGATGTTTTTCTTTCGTTCCTCAGCAACTTCCTTAAAGCGAACAGTCAAAAACTCTCCACATGTGATTGGTGGGAACCTGACAATTAATTAATATTACGTAGAATTAATGATTAATATTAAACTACAAAAATATGATAATATTTACCAAATTAACTCTCTACCTGATAACTTACTTGGGAGGATTTTCGTCTGACATGCAAGTAGGCAAGCACTCAAGAACACCGTCATGATATGGATATAAAAAAAGTGAAATCTGAACAACAATCACCAAAAGTTACACTGAGATATATATATACAACAAAGAAGAAAGATATTAGAGTTTGAGTTTTAATTTTGTCTTACAGAATATCTTTCTTGACGAAATAGGACTCGGTGCAATGATGACCTACATTTAAATTAAAAATTAAAATAGGTCAAAAAGTTATAAAGGAAATATTTTTCAGAATTAAGATATATTGCCTGAAAACACAATTGCTGAGCCTCTCCAACATGTCAGCGATGTTCACTATGAATGCTCTGCAACAAGTAGTTTAATTAGAGAATGCATGATAAGAAAATGTGTTGGAATAACGGTGTCAGTGTTGATAGTTCGATCTCAACTCCAATAAGGACAATCAATCCTATATATTTATCACAAACAGTAACACGCAATCTATTCAATCAAACCAGAAAACAAACGAGAAACGAAGAAGAAGAAGAAAAGAATCAAGAAAGGATTTCTTTATTTCAGTTTTAAAATGGTATTTAACCGTGAAAACAAAAGGTAACAAATAGCTTATAAAGCCACTGACAAACACGTGTTACAAGCTCATTTGTCCAACTAACAAATGACGTAACTAATCCTTACACATTAGTATCTGTACCCAAACAGAATTTTAACTAGGAAACAGAATTAACTTCTTCAGTCAGTGTATTTTTTTGACAAAGATTTTACTGAAAGTTTATGATGAGTGAGTGAATTTCAAATGTACAGTACTCTTACCCCTTTAACGTTGGTACGTATTCCCATTGTCGAGGTTCAGCATGTCTATCTCTACATATCTGTGATAATTATACATAAACATTTTAGTAAAAATATATTAAGATAGGAATAATACGAATAAATCTGTAATTTAGTTGATTTTGATTTCCCACTTGTAAACCGAAGACATCTTCAGTCGCTAAGAGTGTAATTAACCCATAGTCACTGTGTGGTGGAAGTCCAAGTAATTCCTTCGAAAGTTCAGTAACTTGATGTAGATATACAAGAAAAAAAGAAATCAAAGGGAGATAACATTTAGAACGTGAGTTATATCAACTCAACAGTAGTATTAAGAATCCAAAATTCAATTTTTGTGATCTCCATATCTAACCTTCATAATGCATAAGGTAGAGGTTTGAAATAGGTTTGCCTAGCATTTTTGGTTGATCAAAGAAATCAACATTGAGACCAAGAGCAAGGGCAATCAATCTGGCAACTGCTCTTCCCATACCTCTGAAAGTATTGGAAGATTAAAAAGTAGTTATTATATTCTTTATATTGCACTTTTTTTTTTTTAACATTATTAACAATATAAAATATAAATCATAAAATCACTCTTCAAATCTCATGTGGGGAGAATGCAAACCCAAGACTTTTTTCTTAAGCAAAGCTTTGGAGAAACCGAAGGAATATAGTAATATATATATACACATACTTAATGTTTGATATTTAATAATATTTTGGTATAAAAATCAAATTTTGTTAGAACTTACAACATTTCGCGGTGATATCTCTCCATGCTCTCTTTCCAACCAGGCAAAATATCTGGAAGGAAAAAACCAAAAATATTTACAAGTTTGAAAGATCAAAATATATATATATATATATATATACACACACAGAGCTATGATTACTTAAGAAAATTAAGTACCAGCCGGAGGCCAAACATTTGGTCCATAATAAGGCTTTTCTGCATCAGGATCACCTTCAGGGACCTCATCACCAATACGGTATGCTTCTCCATGACCTACGATATATAATCAAAATTATTACAAAAATAAATAATAAATAAATCGTGAGAAGTTAGATGTATTAAAATAATAATAATAACTATTATAATTAATTATTGACCTTTTTGATTAGTTTCAGGATCAACAGCTGCTCTTGCAGGTCGATGGTAGCCTCTGTGTTTTTCCTTATTGACAATCTCCAGTTTAACATTCAGCGGCAACTCAAAAAACTTCTTGCTTTGACTAAAAACTTCATTCCTCAGTTCCTCGCTTATTCCGTGATTTATTACGTAGAAAAATCCAGTTTCCATGCATGCCTGAACCAAGCAAAATAATTAAAAGTCATTTTAAGTTTTATTTTTGAACTAATAATTTTATAAACAAAACTATGTCGTATTATAGAATATATTTTCAGACCTGTTTGAGTTGGTTGATATCAGGGTTAGAGAGATCGACGCAACAAAGGCCTGATAACACTTTGGTTTCTGCCATTTTTTTGTCCGTAATTAAGCACCTTAATTATATTTGCTTCAAATTTCTAGAGGCTGATTGACAATTAAAATGAGAGACAACCAGCCCACTAGCCTTGTATTTAAAGCACATCGATCGATCATAGCAAATCAATTATATATAATAGTCTTTTTTAATTAAGTGCGTTATAAATTGACAACAATCATAAATTACAGAATACAAATTATTAACTAGCTAGTAATCATAACCCAATCTCAGAAAATCTCATCCGGTCAACTAAAGACGACTTTTAAAAAATAAGTTGATTGCTGATTATTTGGTTCAGTAATATATTACGCTCATAGATAGCAATAATTGAAGTGGCTACATACCGTGATAATGACATTAGACGCCATTTTGGATTATATATTAAATTTATAATAAAAATATAATTAATTAGTTATAAAAATAAGATTTAAAAAATTAATTAATAATATTATTAACTGTCGTGTATAACTAGTGAATAAGAAAATTTAACATTTTTAATCTGAATTAGCTAATAAATTCTTAATAAGCAAATTAAAGAGTGGTACTTATTCCAACTAAAATATGACCCACTTATTTTTTTTTATAAATTAAATTATACTTAAAAAAGACTTCTTAAATTATATTAAAAAATACATGAAGTATAGCATAATTATCAGTTATATCCCTAATTTTTTTTAAATACAATAAACCCCCTACTGATACAATGATTTTGTTAACTTTTCCTGTTTTTAGGCTATTTTATGTTTTTGTTATTGAGAAGTGATGGTTATATCATAGATGATTGCAGAAATAGCCGCCAGTCAGCGGTTATTAGGATAACAAAAAGAAAGTGATGTGATAAAGGCGTCGGAGGAATAACAGTAAAAAAAAAAAAATTTGTTATCTGAAGTTTAAACTATACAACTTTTTCTTTCTCAATTATCTTAACTGAAATTGTTTCCACACATCTAATAATCATCAACCAACCCAGCATATTTCCAAATTAAATACTAATGATCTTCACATTTTATTTTATTTTATTTTTAAATTATTCATGGACGTGTATGGTTTATGTCCCAACTTAATTACATTATCGTTATAAAATATGTTTTATTAAAATAAAAATATGCCAATAGACGCAGAAAATCACTAGTGATTTAATTAATAAATCAGTAGTAATTTACTCTATTAATTAATAAATACAGTTTGAGACCATTTCAAGTAAATGAAAGTATCTCTTAACAGTTATGTACGAACGAAAGATTTATTTTCTTTTCAATTATTTTCGAATCATTTCATAATAAGAATCCATAGCCTAGTAGATGTATTATACAAGTAGAGCTCATTCCATATTAATGATTTATGGTCTAGTAGATTTATTCTGTAAGAATGGCTTAAAATCCTGCAATTTTTGAAATACCGATACTTAAAAAGTTAAGTTTCTGTGATCTCCGAATTCGGAATACGTTTGAGATTATAATTTTTAGATTCTATAAGAATTTCAAGAAGTTTGAGAGACCTAACAAGGAGCAACATATAAAAAGGTAATCAAGAGCAACCAAATAGGGACTGGCTGATTAGGCTAGTTTTGCATAAGCTGATATTTCTATTGTCTTTTTTTTTTTTTGTCTTAAAACACTAAAAAGCTCAACCCTAACTTAAGCATTGTAGGGATTTCATCAAATCACCAACTTTACCCCTTTAGTTCTTACTGTGGTTTTAGATGAGACAACGTCAAAGTAAATGAAGAAAATCAACAATGATGTACAGAGTTCTTAAGAGGATTTTTGCTATATCAACATCTGGCGTCGTCTGTGGGAAACTTGATGTAACACCCGCAATTTTTTTTGTAAAACTCATAGCTATGATTGTAAATATACTTGTTAGAGTATTAAGTGTTAGACTTTTGAGAAATAATATAAAGTAAATTTATAAGGGTATTTTTGTAAATTAGAAAGATGTAGTCATGAAGGGTAGAATTGAAATTTCATTATCAACAAGGTTATTTTTAAAATTTTAGATTATGGATTAAAATAATATTAAGTGGGCTAAGAATATAGTATATATATATATATATATATTTATGTATTGGATCCAATTTAATTAGTTAGGCCCAAACCCAATTAGTTATGTTTAAACCCAATTATTTAAACTCAAGCCTAAGCCCAAGCCCAAGTTTATATATATGTCTATAATAAAGTAAAATAAATAAATAAATGATAAAATATTAAATTTCAACCAAAATTCTCTACACAATCCTAACCACCCATTTGCTTTAAACGAAACCATCCGTTTGGCACAATTCTAGGTATGTTTTATAAGATGGATAAGGATGAATATAAAGGCTAAGTTAGTGGAAAATGGGTGGCTAAATATGCTCTCTTGGATCGGTTGAATCAATCCAAGCTATCCATGTGTTTTAAGAAATTAAAATTAATTAATAATTGATGAAAATTAAGTGAAAAAAGGAGAGCCCTTGGATTGATTAAGTTAATCTAAGTCATCCATATGTTTTAAGTAATTATACTTAAACGAAATTTGATGTTATCAAATTGGAAAAGCAAAGGAGTAGAAAACGTACAAGTGAAATGAGTGTAGGAGAGGAGAAGAAAATGAAGAGAAAGAAGAGAAAAGAAGAGGAAAAATAAGAGGAAAAAGAAATTTGTAAGTTTCTTTTAATTAGAATTGTAGTATTTTGATGTAGCATACTTAGTAAATTGAATTAATTATAGTAGAAAATTACAGTTCTTTTAATTAAAATTTTATTATGTTGGTGTAGTATGCTTATTGAGTTGAAATTAATTGTAGTAGAATTTATATTACTCATGTTAAATTATAATTAGGAGATTTGAAATGGATATTACTTTAAATTATATATGATGTTGAAAATTGGTGGAAAGTAGAATATGTGTATGTCATGGGTATAATTGTAGTAGGAAATCAAAGATGAATAAATTCATGTTTTAATGATTGCTGAATGATGAAAATGTGATTTTAACTTTTAGTACGCCAGTATGGTTTTATAAAATGAATGTTGAATGATGAAAATGTGATTTTAACTTTTGGTACGCCAATATGGTTTTATGACATGATTGTTGAATGATGAAAATGTGATTTTAACCAATTGGTACGCCGATATGGTTTTATGAAATGAAAGTTAAAAATTTTGAATTTAACTGTTGTACGCCGATATCACATTTAGAAATTAAATATGAAATGTTGTCAATGTGTGAAATATTTGAATAAGAATGTATTTATGGCTTAGTCAGTAGTTATGCTATTCTGACCCAGTCGGTTCTCGTGTTAAATGTGAGGCTTGCAGACTAATAAGAATTCTGTTTAACGCGTTGTGCGCATTTCTATTATATGGATATGAGAATGACCGCTATACGTAGAACACGAAATTACATTCTGAATGTAATTGGGATAATAAATTGTTACTTGTGGATTTGGAATGGCGTAATTGTGAAATTGGAATTAAATCTTAGCAATTTTCTATAGACCAAGTTTGTATGAAATAATTGGGAGTATTTAGAATTTGATAATGCAAGTGTTGTCGAAAAATGAATTGGCGAAAAATGGCAACATTTGACTTATTCGAAAATTTTTCGCCGAATGTGTGTTTTTTCTAAAAGTTGTATATGTATAGGTATAGGTATGTAAGAAATGATGGAATAGAGTGAATATGGTAATAAGTCTATTTTAGAAAATTCATAAAGTGTTGAGTTTGGATAAGTGGATGTTATAGGAATGTGGCGGTAAGAATTAACGCATAACTAAAATAGATTGTGTTAATTTGATTTTAAGTACATACCATTGAATAGGAACACACTCAAGGAGAGCGAGAACAGAAGTAAGTAGATTGTGCATGCATTTTTATATTTTGAAATTATGCAATGTCCAATATTATGATGAAAATGTGATTTTAACTTTTAGTACGCCGGTATGGTTTTATAAAATAATTGTTGAATGATGAAAATATGATTTTAACTTTTGGTAAGCTAGTATAGTTTTATGAAATGATTGTTGAATGATGAAAATGTGATTTTAACATATTTAGTACGCCGATATGGTTTTATGAAATTAAAGTTGAAAATTATGAATTTAACTATTGTACACCGATATCACATTAAGAAAATAAATATGAAATGTTGTCGATGTGTGAAATATTTGAATAAGAATGTATTTTATGGCTTAGTCAGTGGTTATGCTATTCTGACCTAGTCGGGTCTCGTGTTAAATGTGAGGCTTGCGGACTAATAAGAATTCTGTTTAATGCGTTGTGCACGTTTCTGTTCTATGGATGTGAGAATGACCGTTATATGCTAAACACGAAATTACATTCTGAATTCTGGTCACCTTGGGTGCAGGTAATACTAACTGACTAAGCTGTTTTAAATGTGTTTATATTATGAATAAATTCTATGTGATTTGGAAAAGTTTAAAAATGCTTTGATTGTTTAAACCTTTATATTTTGTACTACATCGACGTATAAAAACATATATGATTTGTTTACTGAGATTATATCTCACTCTTTATTATAAAAATTTTATTTTTCAGATAATAGCA
>JAXCLQ010050998.1:0-18870 GCA_035584115.1 Cedrela odorata | reverse complement strand
TCTCTCTCTCTCTCTCTCTCTAATTTCTCTAATCCTAAAATTATTATGAACACAGTTACCTGTAAAATGTAAAACAAGTTTGGCACTGTGAAAAGAAACAATGTACTATGTCTCCGTACCTTTGACTGGAGACAGCTTTGTTGGATCCTTGGCATTTTGTACAAGCACCTCATGATTAATTGAGGCCAACTGCGATAAATTCTGCAAAAAGAACTTCATTTCTAGTTAACTTATAACTAAGATATTTGTCATATGTGTTTCGTTAAACCTAGACCATATGGTCAACAAGCAAAGTAGGTGAGTCTCTCAACATCCTAAGGATATAATGACCACTGTGTAAAGTAGGTGGGTCTCTCAACATCCTAAGGATATAATGACCACTGTGTAAAGTAGGCGGGTCTCTCAACATCCTATGGATATAATGACCACTGTGTTTCATAACTATTACAGATCTCAAAGGTATAATATAAGACATCACATCATCAATGTCATTTAGATATTTCAGTTTAAAGCTATTAGAGACAACCAAAAATTCTGTTCTCTCCCAAATTCTCATGTTGGGGTACAAGTAACCATCTGAGCTAAAGCCTGTACACCTGTGCTAGTGCTAAATCTGGATGTTCATCAAAATCACCACATACAAAATTCCTGTTGTACTTTCTTATTTGGAAAATAATTTCCAAGTGACTTGGGAGAGCAATTTAGTACAGAGCCAGGCAGAATATAAGTACTTGTTTAATGTATTCATTTTACTATTATATGATCTTTTGTTTCATTAGCAGACTTACCTTAAATGAGAAATTTATTAATGACAGGTCAAGAGGAGAAGAATTGAACTCTGCAAGGTCTCCACATTCATCCATCTGAACAGAAAAGAAAGAGAAGTCACAAGATAAGATTTCTAGAACAGTTCTTGAAAATTAAAAGAAGTGAATAATATACTTTACCCCAAACCAAGTCACAAAGAAAAAAAGAAAACAAATAGATAAAAGAAAGAAAAATGGAAAACAAAAGGAATAAAACATAGGGAAATTTTTTTGTTCCAATGAGTATAGTTTAAACAGGTTTACATAAAACTCTAAAAATTGTACAGCATTAGTTAATGTTCTATGGTAATCAAAAACTTTGCTTTACTTGCCCAGTCGAAGTTTGTGCATCAGCTGATTAGTATATGAGCTCCTCGATCAAGGTCATATTTGTTTTTTCAATTTGAAAAGACCTGAATATCTAAATTTGAATGATATGTTTGTTTCTTTTTCCTTAATATCTGAATGTAAGTATTAAGTTGTTTGTTATTTCAAATTAAAAATCTTAAAATCAATACTTTTACATTTTTGTCCTTAAAAATTTTGCACATGCATCCCAGAGTTCAAATACCGGACGGAAAAAAGGCTATATTCCATCAAAAGACAAGCATTACTCGGTAGATGGTCCTCTGGAGTACTTCTAATATTATCATCTGATCATCAAAATGCATCAAAACATAATACTATCTACTGAAAGGAAAAAGAAATGCTATCCTAACATCAGATATACATTGTTTTGTATGTAGACCAAAATGATTATTTGACTAGAATCATAAACAGGTAAAGAGGAAGACTATTAATTACCTCAATTCCAAAATCTGAAGACAAGTCATGAGTTTCAGCATCAGAATTACTACTATTCTGATCATCTGGCACTCCACTAGAAATTTGACTAAAGCGTGATAAGAAATAGCTTGTGTCATCTACACTTTCAGGTTGTGGTACAAAAGCAGCCTACAAACATATTCAAAAGTGGAAAGTTTAATAATCCCCATCACGAGGAGAAACCTTGGGTGTTTACACAAAGATACACCAGAAAATTGCCCTCTCTTGTAAAATACACAAAGATATCAACATGCGGGCACAGAAGCAAGGATGCATATATGACCTTGATACTAAAAGAGCATAAATAAAATAGATGAAAATAGAATTGAAGTGTACCCATACTCGGAATAGAGATGCAGCATCCCTGCCAAGCACTTTTCTCCTCTAAAAGACCAATTTTACATACTCATTGAATTTCCACCTTCAGAGATAACCAAAATAGACAAATATGTTTGGCTCACATTGTTTCAGTCACTATTCCAAATTATTTATCCATTCTCCAAAAAATGCTTTTTGATAAGTTTTTCGTATTGTACTTGAATAAAATCTTAATGTAACGAGAACCAGTCAAGTAAATATGTAACTAGCAGAAAAAATGTGTTGCATCATAATTTCAAACATTCAAGAATTCTTATTAACCTAAATACTAAGAATCTAAGTAACCAAGAGGGACATGTATAATTACCTTCTGCAAAGCAAGGCTGTCCCAGTTAACTCCCTCAAAAAAAGGATGAGCTTTTACCTACCACGTAATACAAGTCAGACAAAAAATCCAATTTGAAATCACAATGATGTGGCTTCTATTTCAAGTTTTCATTGCACAGAGACATAATTTTCTGTTTTGTTAATGAGAATTTTAGACAGCGAATTACCTCTGCTGCACCATTTGATCCTAGGCGCCGGTTTGGATTGTGAATAAGAAGCCTATTTAGAAAAGAATTGGGCTGAATAAATTGTTCAGCTAAAAAGAAGTGAATGCACAGTTTGCCAGATGTAAAAGGCTCAACATAATATCTACCAACCTAAAATGTTGTTAAAAATATTATTGATCCAAGTAGTTGCATATGGTGCACCGTGAATAAAATAATAAAACAGGGACAGATGATAATAATGTCGTTCTGCTAAAAGCACATGCCTTTCATTATATGAAAACATGCATAACAATTATGAAAGTGATACTGAAAAAAACACTCAATTTTAGTGCCAACACGGGAACATTGTACCAAAATAAAGCACTAGAATTACAAATATTTTATGTAAACAATCAGGAACGTCAACTCTGCCCCTACAAAACCTTCTACAACCACCCCCCAAGAAACCAAAATAAACTAAAAAAATTCATCATTTCAAACACAATTAAAATTATATAATTGCAAAGCAAAATCAATTTCAAATGCAACTAAGATTATAAAATTGCAAAGTAAAACACTTTAAATTTAACATGGTAATTCCACAGGTTTTGTGATTTCATTGCTGCCAGTGACCTGTCTTCCTTTTCTTTCTTTTAATGTTCACATTATAGTTCCCTAGATAGTGTATATTTAGAATATTTGCAATAGAAAAGAAAATTACAGAATTGTGACCAATGTTTTATCCAATGTAACATGATTCTCTGATTAAAAAAATTTACCATTTATTTTCTAAATTTCTGTTGTTAAATTCCCATACTCATCTGCTATGTATAGTGCTTAGGCAAGATCAAAAATTGCTTTTATTTTCATGTAATTGATTCTGACACACAAATTTAAGAAGTGGGTAAGCATTGTGGAGTCAAGAAAATCAACACAAAGACTCCATGCCAGAAACCAACCTATTAATGAGATCTTGGGCCTCAAAGGACATCTCACTAGGAACATGAGGCCAGGGAACTTTTCTGTTAAGAATATTGTCAAATATTATCTGCAAGGCCAACAAAAGATGATAAAAGCATTATAAAGAGAGGTAACTGGACAGCGATTGTTGATTACTATAATGTTATGCCTAATAAGATATGGATTGCATAGGATGAGTAATTAGTAGATGAAAATAATACACACATAAATTCATAAGAACATTAATGTGAAGAACAGAGAAGATTTCATTGCAGGTAAGAATATTATGTTCAATGAATTTGATTTTAAAATATCTAGAAGTGGCTCACCAATCAACATTGCAAACACTTAAATGACAAAATACTTTCCAATTATGCATCATTTACTTCAAGGAAACAATTTAATCAAATATCCTAACACAAAAGGTCAAAAATGGGTAATTAAGTCAAAATGCACTGCATATGTAGACCAAAGCCCAAAGATTGCAAGGATGGAACAAGAGAGCATAGATTAGTACTCAGCATACTAAGCTGCTATGACTGTAAGAGAAGAAGGGTTCAAGCAAACTGCAATCTCCAATCATGAACAGTATTCAAGCTATGTGTTGCTCAACCCACCATTATGAAGTCGTTTATATATGATAATTCAGGGCAACCAGTGCCACTCATTGAAACTCACAGAACTGTATTCTATCGACAATGATTATTGTAATATCTTCTTTTTTTTATTAAACTTTGGTCCAGAAACCACTATGAATTATGAAATGAACAGATAGATACCTCTGGACGTGCAGCAGTGAAAGGTGGAATTCCAGTTATAAATTCAAATAAGATTATTCCCACAGACCACCAGTCTGCAGCGTAGCCTGCATGAATGACCAGGAAGTAATTCAAATGCCTAGCAAACCTAAAATAAACCAGACCTCGGGTTGGATTCAAACCATGCTCAGTTCCCAGAAGAATTTCAGGGGCGAGGTAATCAGGTGTCCCAACTGCTGAGTGTCGATTTCTATCTGTTGGTTGATCGTTGGGATTATGAGAATCTGATGACATCATTCCATTTGTTTCAGGTCCAGATAAATCAATTGTATTGTTTATGAGGCCAATTTTTGATAGCCCAAAATCTGTAAGCTGGTAGTAAAAGCAATGATTAGAATATCATCACTGACATAACAAATGGTTGATGCAGGTGAATAATTCAAACCTACACAGTCTGGGCATATGCAGGGACATTACACTATCAGAGGATAAAATCATGCAGTGAAGCTATACATGAGAAGAAAATGTAATGGCATCCACCAGTAGGCTTATAAAAAATAGGCTACAAACAATTTAGCTCCACATCCCTTGTAAAGGACAGTGACATCAAAATTCAACCAGCTATTCATAAGGTACTAAAAAGTGACATCCACCAGCAGGCCTATAAGAAAGATTGCCATAACTGTAGGCTTCAAAGGACAATTTTAAAGAACATAAAGGATTAAGAATTTAAGATAACAGAAAACAACCTTAGTCCTCATTTTTATAAGTATTGCAAAATCTAAAAACAAAATTTACCTTAACTCAATTAAATATACAGATGGAGTTTCTCAAATTAGAAAAAAGATGCAGCTTCATTCGGTTGACAATAAATTTCTATTAATCTGGATGCTTCCTAGCAATACTTCAACAAACAATTTTATCCATTTGTCTACATAAAGATAATCATAATAATTATACAGCTTATGCACCAGACCTTGATGTGCCCATCATGAGCTATTAAAATGTTATCTGGTTTTAGATCACGATGCACAATTCCAAGAGAATGGAGGTATTCTAAAGCAAGAACCTGAAACAAAAAATAATCAACTTAAGGAACAGTCAGGACAAGACTAAACGAGGATAACACAAGTATGTAAAAAGTCCTTGACAAACCAGTTCTGCAATATATATGCGAGCCACATCTTCTTCAAGGCATCCAACTTTTCTCAGCAACGAGTACAGATCACCTCCATTGAGATATTCCATAACCAAATAGAGATTATCTCTAGACGTGAAAGAATAAAAAAAGCGGACCTGCAGCAACAAGACCATGTTCATTTTCAAAGTATAAAATAATATAGCACAAATATTGCAGGGTTAAACCATCAAAAATCTTTCTCCAAAAATTCAAACACGTGATGGAAAGGAAGAATAGACTTAGAAAATTGCAGCAATTGAGAGCTCAACCACTTGATACTGAAAAAGAATATCAGTCAATATCATGAAGATATGGAAACAGACAAATATGTTTACTTTCTTCAAGAGTAAATGGTTTGTAACTCAATGCATTCCACAATGGAATATTACCACAAAAGGATTTCGAACTGTTATTAGTATATTGCGCTCTGCTAATATACGCTCGATATCATTTTTCCGTATCATATCCATCTTCTTGAGCACCTGCTTCAGCAACAAATTTACAGTTAATCGAGAATCATGCTAAAACTACCATAGACAGAAATTATTAAAATAAAAGGTTACCTTTATTGCAAATAAATCTCCTGTTGTCCGTTTGCGGGCAAGAAAGACTTTACCAAAGGCACCTCTACTAATTGGTTTGATGATGACAAAGTCATCAATGCTTGTCCGCTCCTTGTAAGATGAATGTAAAGGAGTAGAAACACAGCTACTTTGAGACATATTATCTGACATAAATCTAGAATTTTCCTTATTTTTGTTAAAACTTGTAGGGCTTTTCCCATCCATTACTTCACAAGCAAAAATATATTTTTCCCTGCATGTATATTTGAGAACTGTGACATTAATCTGGTGAGCTGAGAGTAGTATTCCATTTATAAGTTATTCTAACATATTATACTTACCGCAGAAGTTTCTCTATCCGGCTTCCAAAAGTGTCTATGACAAGGGCTTTGAGCTTGCTATGCCGTAAAACATCCTGCAAGTCATGCATGCAGGCAAGCAAAAACTCAGAACCTTCTTTTGAAAGATCTGTATCTGCCACACACCGAGCTATGTCAGCAAGTTCAGTCATCTGCCAGAAGAAAGGAAACAAATTAGAAGCATATGTAAATTTGCTTTTATAGATGTAGAAAGCTTATTTAGAACAAAAAGGATAGCAATATTTACAAAGAGAGGCAATGAACTATTTCTAAGACACAATTAGCCAGAAAACTGAGATTATTCTAGAAGAATAAATTTACCAAAAAAGGAAACTGACCTGTTGCACATCCTCTAGCTCAGAAGGATGGTTATGCTCTAACCAGAAAGGGTCAAAATGGCCTGCTTTAGGCGTATTTGTAGAGGAAACTGATGTCATGCTTCCTGTTGAGGAGGATGCACCAAAGCTGCTCAGCTTTGGACCTAAGTGGCCCCTGAGATTTAAAGAACCAAGGTGAGAATCATCTATAAAGGCAGTGTCCATCTCATGTATGTCCTCAAACATTCCTTCAACGCCTTTATTTCGCCATTCATTTATTTTAGGAGAATAACCATCATATGTGATCGTGGAATTCAAAGTTTTTATTTTTGAATTTTCAGGGCTGCCAATGATTGGATGAGAAGTAGAATTGCATGACTCTGCAATTTGTTCCAATATCTCTGAAAGTTTTAACAAGCGCTCATCAACATCCAGACAATTTAATTCACACTTATCTGAATATGCGCATATGTAAGAGTGGGATTCCAGATGAGAAATAGGAACAAATTCATCACATATCCTACAGATTACTGAGTCACTGCCATCTAAACTCTGTCCCTGGTTACGAAGTGAACCACAACTAGAATTGTTTTCTTCAAGAATTTCACCATCAACTGCATGACCCTGTTGCTCTTGTGAACGAGTATAAAGTTGGGATTTCTGTGGTGGCAAATTTTGTTCAATAACAATGGAATTCTTTCTGGAAGTATGATTGGCTGACTCTGAAGAACTGTAATGACTTATCTCGGGGACAGTAGATACCTTACCCTTCCGATACAATGCGTAATTCGAATCAGATTCATTAATGCCAGGATTTGGCACCCAGCCCGTTTCAACAGCAGGAACACTTTCTAAACATTTCTTAAATTTATGAAGAGATTTCTCAGCAATTGGTTCACTCTCTTTCTGGAACAGTAACATTCTAGTGCAGCGAGTCAATATAAAGAGCATGCGTGTGACCAGCCACTTTACTATTCCTGCTTGAAACTGTTGCCTTTTCTCAGTCAAATCTTGGACAATGGTTTCACACTTAACACGAAACACAGAAGATGTCATCTCAATACATTGTTGGGCAAGAATAAGCAGATCCTCCACCATCTCCTTCCCTCCTGAAAATGAGGAGTCCATTTTCTCAAGAACATTCATAACATCCTTGGCAAAAGTAGCCAGCTCTGAGTTCACCACTTCTTTGGCAGCATCAAATCTTGAATGTAATGCATCCAAAAGTTCCTGAATATTAAATATAAGAACAACAAGAGAATGAAAAGAATCAAACAACATTACTTTAAGCTCTAAGCCTTTAATATCAAGAATTTTTCATTTGAAAGTGAATATAAACATTCAGATAAACTTATCATATTACAAAATGTTGGAATTTATAGAACCAGTAAAGCCTCCACACACATGATATTGATCAGATCAATAAAGAAGCAAATATTGTCAAATTAACAAGCACTTTTTTCTTAAATTAAAGGGCCTGTAATCTTGAGAATGCTACAAAATATATTAAAGATGCGATGCACAGAATGCATATAAAGGAAAAATGTTAACCATATTCTCACATAAATTGAAACATACCTTCAAATCATTGTAGCTGTGCGCTCGAGGGTAAGCAGAAGGAATGCTACCCTTTGGCCCTAGTTCTTGTGAAAAACTCTTCAAACCTTTAGATACTTTACTGCAGCTCACATGCTCTGCTGAAGATTGCTTTTCATTCGAATGATTCCCTCCATGGAGTAATTTAGTTCTTGTAGGATCATCTATGTCATCATCTTTAACTTCAGAGCTACTGTTCTGTCAAAAAGAAGCACGGTTTATTTAGTATTCATGGCACAGACCGAAACTATATGAAACATAAGATGCATAGAGTTCACATAATTAACCATAAACCATGTCAGCAGAGTGCAAACCCAAGCCTCACCTCAATATTTGGAGAAACATTATTGAATTTGGAAACATATGATGTAAACCACCAAGCTATCTTCTTTCCTTTCGGGACTTCTGGTACATATAAAACCAAGAAACACGTCAAGTTTCTTTCACTTTTCTTCTAACAAACAATCAGGATACCAAACAACCAGGAAGGCCATATACATTAAAGACAATTTTCTTTTGAGTTTTTCTATTACTGATCTCTCTCTCTCTGATAAGAAACCTCTGGCACAGATAGGAAACCAAAAATCTCATCATATGAGCATTTCCAAGTTATGGGTAACAAATCATTTTAGGCCAAAGTAACAGCGTTAACATAGTTCCCATTAACCTTGATATGGTTTAAATTATTTATGCCATTTCAAAAGGAGAGCACAGAGCTCAAATTCGTGAAGACAAATACCAAACCTTCTTTGGAACAATCCGTAAGTTTTACATGTCCTTGAGCCGCAGTCTTCTGCTTCTGTTTCTGAGGATGCCTTGAAACCCCGTAACTCCTTGACTCGGTCAATTCGTCCGGTTTTGAACTCAGTTGATCCTTTGAGAAACCTCCCCGAGTTTTAATCCGATTCAACCCAGAGGGAATTCCATTATCTTCATTGTTCCGACTCGCTTCGGCCATTACAGAGAACAATTTCCGAATCAAAATCCAAAACAAAACCCTATATCTCTGGCCTATATATTTTTATCATCAAAATCACAATCATTATCTTCTAGTAAATCATAACAAACTACAAAGCCAATTGAGGCGCCGCCAATACCAGTTTTTTAAAATAATTAAAAATAAAAATAAGCGCGATCAGAAGGTTAAGTGAAAGCTATTGGCAGACGTTGAGTTAGGTAGACGATGAGAGGCTCGAGGACTAGAACGAGTCTCTTTTTCTTTTTATGGTTGTCGTCCGTTGCGTTTTAAACATTCAAGGAAGGAACACTAAGCATTTTTGCTCTGCGTTAGTTGGCTGCTACAACGACTGTTATGGATAATCTTGGATGTGTCGGTCAGAATTGACTGGAAATTGGAATCCATTGCTCGACCTTATCTAAATGGGTGGTTTTTTGCCAAGTGGTGCTGAGTTATGGGTATAATTTTAAATAGATATAATATTTGGGGTGGGCGTATATAAAAATTATTATGCAAGTTGAAAGTTAAAAGGAAATATGTTTAAGTATGAGGGTATCTTTGCAAAATAGAAAAATAATGGGCCGCGGTGAAAGTCACCTCGTGGAAACTGCATAATGCTTTGACAACGCACCCTCCAGGCTTCTTGTCACGTGAAGGGCACGTGTCTCTTAACAGGGAATATCAACAATGAATTCCGTTATTTCGAAAATTGCTTTCTGTTAGAACTGACGACACCTAACCGTTGTGATGGCGCATTCTCTGGTACCGTTGGCATGTAGTATAACGACCCGCAGCTCAAATTAACGAGAGGGATTCTGGAAATGGCCCACGAACCAGGCCTCTCAAATAAGCTCAGTTCTTTGCATCAAGTTTTGTAATATTGATTGGGCCTTCTGCTGATACAGACAAAACTGGTTCGCAGCTATATCTGTGTGTGTGTCGGTTTCTTATCTCTCAGAAGATTTCAGATGTATATCAGAAATTAATTTAAATGTGCTTCAAGCAGTGCAGGAAACTTCGAAACCATGCAAGACGATCAACAAAACGAAGAGCGAGCAGGATTAAGCAATAACGTCCGATAGACCCCACTTCAAGAATTAGCATGGTACTTCAAAAACTCGAAGAAACTCAAGACCGCCCTAGGGTAGACTATTGAACTAGTAGAGGCACAACAATTACAACATACTTTGAGGTTACAACAATGCAAGACTAGTATAATAGGCAAGTATTGGAAAAGACAATAATCACGTTTAATGGCATCAATTGATTAATCTACTTTATTGGTCAGATATCAAGTATAATAGGCAAGTATTGGGAAAGACAACACTAGTAAAATTTTCGTTATTTTATCTCAAGTAGAAGCTAAGTTACAACAATGCAAGTTCAAAAGGCTCCGCAATGCCAAATGAACAGCTTTAAGATAAAATCTAAAATGAACTTCATTCTGAGTAAAAGTTAGAGAAACCTGACCAAAAAAAAAGTTCAAGCAATTGATCTCACAAGTCAATTGCTATCGTCAACAACTTGATTGTTTACAAATAGACTCTCTCTTCTTTTAGAAAAGCCAGCAGGTTCTAGGGTTGAGCCCCTATACTTCAGCTCAGAAGCTGATCTAAAATTGGGATCAACTGGAGGCCTGGTGTTGGGATCGGCAGAACTTGGCCTAAAGGAACTGGTTGCTCCACCAGGATACCGTGGAGGAGAGCCATACCTCCTTGATGCCCCCCTCAGACCACTCCTCAACTCCATAATATCAGCATTTCTTGAAGAAGAGTCTACAAAAGACCTGTCTCCAGAGCCTGGTCCTGTTCGAGCTCCAGTTGCAGCAGATGTGGAGCTAAAAGGGTCATCTGGTCCCCATGAAGTAAGTGCTTCTTTCTTCTTAGCAAAAAAGTGCCATGCTCCAAACAAGAAAAGTATGAAAAAGAACACAGGGGTCCATAACATCACACTGGATTCTCCTTTAAAAACAGGAAGCCTAGAGCGATACATGCTTACATACCCACCTCCAAGACCAAGAACAAGAAGCTTTTCTTGGTCACTAGCTATCAAGGGTACCACCCTTCTTTTCTCCTCATCCACATCCAAATCCATCACTTGATAATTTAGAAATGATGACCTGATCTCATCCAAACCAGCTGAAAAAAGAAGCCGAGGCCCACCACTCCTCACATAATGCTGAGTTGAAACATTATACACAAAAATCTTCTCTTCATTAATAATAAGCAAATACCCCTTAATCGCCTGAAACGCAAGTGGCTCATTCATGTCAAACTTTCTCTTAGATCTAACCCTGCACTTGAAGTTCATCACGTCCCCTAAAAGCAATACATGAATCAAATCCCCCTCCGAAGTATACCCATAAGCTTTAGACCTCTCTGTGGCATCAAAAACATAATTCCTAACCAGAGAATGATTCAACCCTTCACATTCAGATTCTCTGATTTTCATAGTCCTCAAATCCAATGATCCTGCACCACCTTCCGTCAGAAACAAAAGCCTTTGCTTCAAGAAAACAAGTGGCTTACTAGTCAGCATAGCAGAACCATGAATCACCCCATTTTCTGTAAAAACCCGAATCTTTCCGCTAACATCTGCTGACAATATATACCTCTTCCTCCCAACATGATGCACTTCCAATATAGTTATAGTCAAACCCTCTTCCCCATTCTCAGTTGCCACAAATTTACCAACGTTATCCATTACAAGTGAACTCCAATCTTCTCCATTAGGTCTCTCATAAACCCTATGAATCAAGATGACGCCATTTTCATGCCCCGTGACCAAAAAACTCTCATTCTTATAAACTGACATGTAAGAAACCATGGTCGTAACAGGTGACTCACACAGGGTATGAAACTCAACTGAAACATCCCCATTTCTTAAAAACACAAAAACCCTCCCTTTATCATCACCAACTGCAACATATTTACTATGACCCTCAAAATCACGAAAAGGCAAGATGTTAATACACGTGGGATCGGATTCCAATTTCACAGCTGAAACAAATTGAAACCTCTCGGACCAAAATCGACTGTACTTGGTAACTGAAACCGCTCTCGCTCTCTCTCCATTTGGAATCTTATCATCTTCTTTAACTTCTTTAGTTAATTTTTTATCATCATATTTTCTTCGGTTAACCTTATCTTTTTCTTCAAGAGCTAATCTTAAACTCTCAAGACTCAGCTTCTCATCAAGAGATGAAACTTTTGAAGACTCCGACAATTTATATTCTAATTTAGTGACTATTTCACTAAGGTTTCTCACTAACTCTTCAAGTTTATGTAATAACAAATCTTGTTGACCGACATTAATTTCACTTGGATTTTCAGTCTCTGGATCATGGTAAGGAACATGGTTGTGCTCGTGTTGGATTGAGCTGACGAGAGTTTTATAGTCAGGGGGACAAGCGAAAATGAAAAGCAAATAGAGCAAAAAGAACTTGCCTTTATGGGAATTTGCCATTTGAAGAGAAGCTTGAAGAATTTTGATTCAGTGTTGCGCCATTGTGATTTGCAGATCTTAGGCAATAATGGATCTAGATAAGGAACTTTGAGCTGGATTCTACGTTAGATTTGATGAATCTGAAGTTGGGATTTTAGAGACCTGGAGCAGGAGTGTTTGTGTTGGGGGGTTTTGACTTGGGTCTGTACGTTGAATTAGGGCAAGAAAACACTTGGTTAAAAGCTTTAGTAAGGTTAGTTTATCACTAATTTAAAAAAGAAAAAGGTTAGTTTATCACTGGTTTATTAGCAAACCATCGTAAATCGACACGTGGAGATCTTGTCAGAATGGGTTTATCAAGTATCAACTGGCTTATCAACGATCCCACAGTAAAACGACACGTCGAGATTTGTGCAATTTACTACAAACTAGTCCACCCTTCCCTTTTTCCCCTGTTTTTCCTCGTGTTTTCATTTGCCTGCGGTGCGATATTTTTGACCTTTTCCCCGTGATTAGCCACCGTTGTCATCCACGCTTGACATATTTTCCCATAATGACAAAAAGCACCGGTTTGAAACCTCGCTTTGCCCATTTTTTTCCACGAGTCAAAACGTCTGCCTGACTTTCAGTTCACGCACCAAACCTCAAAACTTCAATGGCGACTCCTTCACGGTTGATGACAAGTTCTTCTGGTATGCATGTGACAATCACCAGGAGCCATAACAGTATCCATATTCTAATCAGCTGTCTTATAGCCAGAACAGGAAAAGTTCTCACACGTTTAAAAATGGAAAGAGCATTCATAGACAGTCCTGATGGCACAAAAATATTTGTTGCCGTAATGATGCATGCATCTGCAGAACAAAGCAGGCATCACATGCCCACAGCAGATGCAACTACTAAAACATGATCTGAATCGCTGCCCGTGAATTACTTAAGAAATTGCAAACAGATAATATCTAATAAAGGAATTCCTGGATAATCGGAAGGTTGTGAAGGCATCCACAATAAACAAGAGGGGTCGATGTTTTCGCTACCTTATTAACTCACTTCATCATCTAGATTACATAACACAAATTACAACACTTAAAACGGGCAAATAACTTTAAAGAGTTCCTATAGACATATTAGGTTCTTTCTTCATCCGTTTGTCCAATTTAAATGTAGCTAATATTGTTTCAGAATGGTTGACCACACTATCTTCAGTGCAGCGGCTGAATTGGAGTGAAGACCGCCTCAATATCTCAATTAATGCAGTACCTAAATTTGTTTCTGTCGCAACTTTCGTGTTTTGAGTACTGGGTTTAATTTGCAAATTATATCTCGTTGAAGCAGCTCTTGTTGGTCGATTTTCCATCTGAATCTGCATGTTAGAACCCATAAAGCATTATATATCTATATATATATATATATATATATATATAAACAAGGATAACCTAGCATGCAAATCAGAAAATGAAAAGTCCACACAAACATGGCAAATAAAAAGAATGTCGTGACATTGTGCTAAATTCATGCAGTCTGAAATATTTGTAGAGGCAACATTTTGCCACTCTTGAAAGCACAATCTTTTATTTCCCCGCCCCGACAAATATAAAATAATAAAGTTCATTGAAAAATATAAAACTAAATAACATGGAAACAAACTAAAAGAAACTAGAAAATTTGTCATCTTTGCAAGCTTTTTAGTAGAGCCTACCATATCTGAAGAACCTTCTGACAGTGAGATTGCACTCCTGTTATGGCTATCATCTCGTTCAAAGATAAAAGATCGTGCCATGCTAGAACCATGCTTCCGGTGTGATGGCAGAGAATGGTTTGATCCCCGGCCAAGGAAAGTTGACTGAAATATTTTCCAATTGGAAAATTCCAGTTAATGACATCAAACAAGTAATTATCTAAAGAGTCCAGCTTTCTATATAGATTTAAGAGGTCAGATAATGGAGGAAAATTTGACAACAAGATATTAAACTTGATGCCAGCTTAGTGTAGATGACAAAAGATTTCCATAAGGTACTCAAATTCATCCTCAGGTGCTAACAGGAACAGGGAAAGAGATGAGGAAAGACCATCACTAATACAAAGAAAATTAACATGCAGAGAGGAGATTTCTGGTGCACCATTGGTGTCAAACTAGATGAATATCGTGTTATTTGAAATAATTTAAGGGGAATTATTACATTTCTTAAATCACAACCTCAAATAATTGATTGAAGTAACAAAATGCAACATCCAATTACAGCAAACTAATTTACCTTTGATGACACTGTCCTGTTTCCTCCTATGAGTTGCATATCAGAAAGGGCTGCAGACCATTAATGGTAAAAGTTAGGAAATAGTGCCCCTACAAAATAAAACTTCTTTCTCGTAGTGCAATATATGACCCAATCACAACTCCAAAAAATACGTAGACTTAGCAACATACAGTACACCATAACTTAACCAATCGAGGTTAATATACCATGGATCTTACTGGATGTTTTTGGTTTTTTCCTAGTCTCAAGCACAATAATCAGCTTCTTTATAAGACTAAAAACTTCTTTGGAATCTTTATCCTCTGCAGGAGACAAGAATGTGGCCTGCTCTTCCTGTTCCATATCATAATGTTCAATTAGTCATGTGCATGTGAAAATTGAGAATCAAACATAAAAGACATACTCGTGTAACATATGCAGACTGCAGTACATTCAATTCAACAAATAGAGCATCAAACATCATAAAATAAATATATAAAAAGAAAAATACAACATTAAAAAAAATTATATGAGATGAACTCCTAAAAACTCACTGATTTCTCAAAGAGGCACTGCTTAACTAGACTCTTTTCTGTTTCCTCTTCATCAGATGATATGTATGCATCATCCTTATCTGTAAACATATGAGGAATCATTTCCTTTATTCTCCTTAAATTCATTCGTACATCATTCATTGGACCTAAATCTTCGGTAACTTCATCACCAGAATCCTCATTGTCTTCTTTGCTTTCCTCATCTTCTTCCTCTTCCAGCAAAGTCATGTCCATCTGTTTTGAACCACATTTAAATCTCTGCAAAAGCTTCTCTGTTCCAGCAGCATCCTGTAGCTCAAGCCACTTTTGATGGAATTCATTACGCCTTTCAGTATCAATTAGTTTTTCTTTGTATTCAGTTGCTATCATATCCTTGAGTTCCTCAACATCTTCAATATCCTCATCTTCTTCATTATCTTGGAAACGGAGTAGGTCATTGTCACTGTCATCTTCTTCCTCAGCTTCTTTATCGACAAATGCTTTAACAGGATCACCATTTGAAGATGGAAACATGTCAACTGATTGTTGTAGACAGGGATCAATGTTCTCCTTGTCATTATCCTCTTCATCAGAAGAACTACAGAAGACATAGTGATTCACTTATACCTTTCAAATACATAAAAAGGTTGAAAGAGTTTGAAGTTCAGGATGGTAGGTTTCACCTTTACAGATGATAAGAAAGATTTTTAGCTCCAACAAATGCATCTCAATCCCATACCTAACATCTCATTATTATCTTATCTACCAATTAAACATAGCTCTAGAAAATGTCTGATTTCATCCCCATGGCTAAGAGTAAAAAATTGCAAGGAAATCACATGGTTCTGGGAACAACTAATAAATTAAAGTGAAGGAAAGAAGGTGGATGCCAACAGATGTTCTACAGAAACACATTAGAAATATTTGCAAAACAACCAAAAAAAAAAAAATAATCAAAGCCCTAACAGTTATATCCTAGCAAGGATGATGAAGTTGTAACAATGCAGTAAATTAAGAAGTCACTTAAGGTCAGTGGCACTGACATTCCTTCCCACAACTGGGAAAGGAAAATATTAATTTTTGGGACACTTACACATCATCAGGAGGGGCAGAACCAAGCTTCAAGTTCATAGCAAGAAAGGATGGTGCCAGAACTTCTTCAACAGGGCTCTTGGCTGAGTCATCTGGGAACTCATCTTGGAAGGAACTAGTTTGCGAACTAGAAAACAGGTCCTTCAATATGCAAATAGATAAGCAACTATAAGTTACATACAGTCCACTGGAAGAATGAAAATCACTTTAAACAGCTGACACATTTAGAAAGTAAATAAATAAATAAGAGAGAGAGAGTAAATACGTAAGGAACCTGAGTATCATCAATAAGAGCTCGAAATGCTTGCTTGGATTGCTCATCCACAGCCTAAAATTAATTATCATTGCAAATTACATTAACATTACAGTATGGAAAAGGTTAAGATGCCACTAATATAACAAGAAATCATAGTTAAGGTGTCACATTTAGAGCATCAACAATGTCAACCAAAATTTTTTATAATCAATAATCAAACAACATTTTTCAGCCTTGACGATGTTGCCAATGAACTTCTCCAAAAAGCAAGTGGAGGTATATTACTCGTTGAAATGCAAATTGATAACAGAGCATTGTTTACAAGCTTCCAAAAATTATTAGTTTATACACTTAGCACGAGATCTCAGCAAGACCTAATTCTTCAAAACGGTTGCAATGTGAACAAATCATGGCAATCTTACACCTATGCAGTCTGAATCTTCACTAATAGAGAATCAAGAAAATGATATGATAAACACTCACCATCTGGTTTGGAATACTTTCATGGCTTGAGGGATTTACAGTATTATTAGATGTATCCATAAACAAGGTGCCTAAACCACCTTCTTTATTAGCAGAACAGGAAGCTGCATCCTCATCCGCCACTTTAGTGACCATGTCATCCCCTCTATCCTCAGCAGGGGCATTTTTGGAGTCAACATTGACCATAAACTCTTGTGAAAAACCATCAGAGTCATCATCGCCATTATAATTATCCATAAAAGAAGTTTTGCTCATTTTGACAGATCTACCATGCAAAACAGATTACAAATACATAAATAAATAAAAAAATTAACATCGTACACCAAGGATAAACCTACCGAAACTAATAACAGAAGTTGATCACTCACTTTTTTGAAACCTCTAATTTTCTTTGTCGAATCTTCTCTAAAACTGAAGATATGGGCTTTTGAACTAGAGGTACAGATTTAAAGAATAAACATTTATAAGTGAAAAATTAGAACATTTATAAGTGAAAAATTAGAACATCGAAAAAATTAAATTGATAAGTGTATTCTAATGGAACCTCGCAACAGTCTCTGAGACTCAGCCCGGAATTGCTTAAGCTGCTCTCTTCTTTCCTATCAAAATATTGCGACCACGAATTAACACACCGAAAGACAATTAGAAAAGCAACTAATCAGTAGCAAAACAAAATAGAATTACCTTGTCAGTTCTTCGTTTTGTGACGACAGCCGATTTAGGATTATCATCATAACTGACACTCTTGACTCTCTTCTTCTTACCTTTCTTGTCCTCAAACCCACCAATAGCACATCGTCTCTTCTCCCATTCCCCCACTCTCAAAACCTCATTTTCCTTTTCGATTTCCACGCCATCACGTCGATCTTCGCCTCTTTTATCGAATTCTTCAGCCAAAGGATCAAAATCTAAAGTCTTCTTAGCAGCAGACGCATCTTCCTCAATACCCAATCCACCAACATCAGAATCCAACCCATTTTCATCTTCAAAACGCTCAGATCCATACTGAAATCCAGAATTGGGTTCCTCCAAATCCTGGCTATTTGACTTTTCAAGATCAAAGGTTTCAAATTTCGATTCCTCCGAATATTGGACTTTTGATTCACCGATATCCAGGGTTTCAAATTTGGACGAATTCTCGTCTAGCGTTTTACATTTCTTCAGTCGTTTGAGCTTTCTTTCAGGAACTGGAGAAGAAGGTGCTTCGCTTGGCGAAAACGATTCAAAATCGTCGACGCTCTCCATCTCCGATGTAATTACCCAATGCGACTGGAGGAAAATAATTAATCGGCAGTAGCTGAGAATTGAAGGATGGGACGTTGAGAATGATTAAAAGATGTAAAGTGTGATAGTGGAATTTAGGCGGCAAATGTTTTGAAATTTCGTGGGAAGGGTTTTGCCTTAGGTTTTGGAACCCGCCAATACTAGCGGTTCACTGGTAGGGACCACGCGGACTACACGATTGAGAAGCCGTTATGATTATAGCATCAAATGGGATTATGGAATTCACCCTTCTAGAATAAGGTTTAATAAATAATTAAACTCCTAATTTATGTTTTAGAACTCCTCGAACCTCTCTATGAAAGTACTAAAATTCATCGAAACCTCTAGCAATTCAAATATATTTCCTAAATTTTTCATAATCCTCCTATTAT
>JAXCLQ010050987.1:3246-13934 GCA_035584115.1 Cedrela odorata | reverse complement strand
ATATATATATATATATATAGCCAGGTTTTTGCTGAGATTTTTCTTTGGTTGTGGAGGAATTGCATGAGGTGATAGAAAATATTTTTGTTTTTCTTGAATCAATTAGTTTGTTTGACAGTCGGTATAAATAATATAAGTAAATGAATTGACTCTCATTTCCTTGGGTAATATTTGTGAACGATTGCATTATGGACGACGTACTCATTTAATGATTTCATTAAATTATTATTGTTGTTGGCTATGTTGCCAACTGCACAACTTAGTTTCCTATGAACATTTGGATCGAATTGGATCACTGATGTGCTGTAGCAGAATGAATGTTGGCCCTTCGGAATTTGAATATTATACCTTTAAAGTTTAAAATATGATATTATTTGTTATGATAATTGTATTGTTGATTATTGATAAGCACAACTTTAAATAATGTGCGACTGTACTTGGGCAATTCATTACAACTAAGGCGTATGTAATGTGTGTAACAATAGCCATTTAATGCTCCATGGGCATTGATTTAAATACCCAATAGTCTTGGGGAGCTAAGTGTCATGTTCGAATTAGTTTCCCATGATTGAGTGAACGAGAATTATCAACGGTCTTACATAATATATAGTAATCAAGTTGGTCGATTTTGAATTTATAAAAACTAATAACCAATAATATTACTTAATAAATTAATCTTTAATCTTTTAAGTTGATGATGAATAAGATCGCAACCTAAGGTATGATCTTTCATTGCAAAACCGAAACAATATTACATACAAAATTTTATACACTCTGGAACAGAGCAGCTTTTGGTAACTCGAAAAGCATGCAACCGAACTGAATTCATGGCTTGCTCATGATTCAGATTCATGCTATTATATTATTCAGAGCTTAATGGATCTGCTTTTACAGCCGGAGCAAATTTACATTGTAATCTATGACTATTTGCTGCTAACTTTATTCTCAACTAAACGATGATAATTGCCGAATTTGATGTGAACTTTATTCTCAAATGTACCATAATCGACGACCACTCAATATATATGTATGTACCATAGCTCTACACTTACATGGACCCGAGACAAATTAATGTGAGAACTGTCAAAATGACCCGAAATGGTAGCCCAATAAAACTCAAACGTCCAAGAAGCATGCTTTTAACAATAGCAAATAAATAGAAAAGTAGGTAAATAAGTCAAAATAAAATTGTCGAAGAGAGGGGGAAATATTCTGGTTGACTCTGTTTGTTATGTTTCTCCAGGTCACCTCACTGTGTGAATTCGTTTTTGTTTGTTTTGGATCAGCTTGTAACAGAAACAAAGGCGCCAAACTCCATAAATATTCAAAATGCAGATACAGAGTAGGAATACTGAGTTGGTTTGGAAATTGATTGAAGTTTCAGAAATTAGCCTGACTTACCTATATAGAATTTAAACAGAATTGGAAAATTAACCATCTCATTTAAGAGTGCTGGAATAACAAATTGAGCTGAGGAAAGGCATTCAAGAATTTCAAAATTATCTGCGATGGTAATGGCTGTCCTTGCGTGATAACATTGTGGTATCTCTCTATCAAAGATGCCACAACTTTCAGGTGGTCAACCTCACCTAACGAACCTGTGATCACAGTAAGCGGTTAGATAATACAGATGTAGATTAGATTTGACCATTTGATTACCTGGAATTGATTTTTGAAAAGATTGGACATCAAATATATTTTGTTAACAAAAATAATGTATTTGGGAGCTTACCCAGTTCAATGTCGTGTTCTTGATCTTCTACATCCCCTTCTTCGATAAGTGTATTATTTTCTAAGTCAACAGCTGCTTTAGCATACCTTTCCAAAAATTCTTCTTCGGTTTCTTCATATTCATCGCCTTCAGAATCCTAATCAGAAATTAAAAAAAAAACAAAACAAAACAAAACAAAAAATGATGTCACATCTCGGATATTGACAGATGGGAGAAGAAGATCAATGTACTTGAAAGAATAATCCCAAAAGATGTGCAAACTAGTGATAGATGGCATTCCTTGGAAATAAGATCTATGTAAAATATTTTGAAGTCAAACCTCATCATCATCATCTTCACTTTCCTCATCATCATCATTTTCAGCCTCTTCATCATCTCCTTCATCATTTTCCTCTTCTTCCTGCACTTCTTTCAGTTGCACAGATGCCTCCATCAGTGAAGCATAGCAATCTCGTAACAAACCGCCACCTGGATTCCCTAATCCCAGAAGCCGCTCAATCACCTTGGCCAGTGTCAGCACTGAGAATTAAATCCATTTATTAGGCCGTTCATAGAAATTGTGTCAATTAAAGGTGAGATAATGACATGCAAACTTCACAAATTTTTTACAAATGTATACATATTTATATCAAATAATGTGGCTGTAAATGAGAATCTGCAATCCATTTCTACATGTTAATCAAAAGCCAGGAAAAAAGGAACTTACCGGCTAACTTAATCTCCGACTCCAATGACAATCCTGATTCAAAAGAACTACTGCATACGAAAGCTAGCGCAGATCCCCAGACCATGAAGCCACTATCTTTATCCTTCTCTAACATCCTCTCCACTACATCAGGATAACAAAGGTAGCATGATGATAGAGCAAGCAGCACAGGCTTCCACATTGAAGAAGGCTTGTTTTGAATTGCTCTAAAACGAGAAAATGCAGCATGGCTGAAAGCAACTGTCAATGATTGCTTCACACCCTCTGTTTCAAACGAGTAATTTGGAACATGTAATAGGGTATGGATACATGAGCAGGCCCTCCATGTTGCAGATGGATATTGCAGAATGGCCTCACTAAGAAAAACCCCAATCCCTTCAATGATAGACCGCTGGGGTACAGGGGGTGTAGGAGGGGATGGCATCTGTCTAACAATAAAATTCTTCAGTCCGTGTTTACGGTGTAGATTGACGACCTCCTTAATGCAATCAAAAACTGATAAATCCTCTGTTTCTTCCCAAGCATGCCAGTCTGCAATCAGATCAGCCCAAACTAATAATAACTCTGATAATTTAAGCTCTTCAATTACGTTGCATCCGGAAACAGAGAAAATGATAGATCGTAGCAGCGTCGAAGAATCATCTATACATGATGGAGGGGGTGAAACTTCACCTTCCTGGTCCTCGTAAAAAAAATTAAGGCATGTTAAATGAGCAAATGAGGGCAAAAGCAAAGCCAAATCCAGATAATATGTAGATTATGAAACTGTACTCAAACGGATAAATCAAAGGAATAAAAACTATCAAGTCAAAGAAAACTATCCTTCTTTCTCTCTTCCTTTGTAATGTGAAAAAAAAAAATTAAGTAAAGTATCATGAAAATAACTAAATAAATAGTGCTTGCCATGCATGGAAAAAAAAACCAAGTTGTGAAAAGTATACGAGTAACTTAAGACTAACCAAGGGTCGAATATGCGTAAGCCAAGCCTGTTGCAAGAGTACTGACAAGGATTTAGCAATGGTAGCTTGACCAGACGTCCACTTTCCACTTGACTGATCCTGCTCATCCTCTTCGGGCATGACGTTTTCCCAAGACTGAGCCATTAATGCTAATACCGCAAAGCCTCGTTCAACCACCTATTAAGAATTAGCGTCCATTTGTCATTTGAATTCTGCTTCAATAAATAACAGGTGTATACTTTGTTTTCAAACACTCTTTTTAAACGTTAAACAGTTTTCCTTTTTCTTCTTTCTCTTACTATTTTTCTGTTTTATTTTGAGGGGTGGGGCAGATAATTTAAAATAAATAACTGAAGCGCCAGCCTAGGCACAGGAATGGACATACTTGCGGCCATGGCTCTGAACTGGGATGCATGCACTCTGAGATTGCGCCAACCAATGATGAAACAATATAAGGGATGTGATCCGCAATGTTATCGTTAGCAGCCCCAACAACAGAACTGAGAAGCTCAAACAAAATGGAATTTTCTTCATCTTCATTACCAATTCTACCAACTATAACTTGAAGAAGAGGATACCACTCAGGTGGTAAGTAGTCATTCTGAAGAAAAAAAAAACATAAAAGCCAAATGAGTATCCACGACTACAAGTTCCTTATCATGCAATCCAAAATGTTTACTTTGGAGACCTACTTCAAGAAGCCCAATGATTGCGCCAGCTGCAGAAGCCCGCACAGGATAACAAGAAGTATCCCCCTTGTCTGGCATCTGCAATGCCTTTAATAATGAGGAATATACATCTGCATTGACATCCTGAAAGCAACACCGGAAACTCAGAATGAGATGCCTATGACTATAGTATATCAAAATTAAAAAGAAAACCCACATATGAAAGTTTATTGGAACATTTAAGCACATGTGAAATAATAAGTGAAATGCTCTTTACAAGCAATACTTCTGAACAAACGAAATGGGAAAACAAAGTGCAAAAGGAATATGGTCTCACCTCGGGCAGACAGGATGCAAGCTCTCCGAGTATCCAGTTTGCAGAGGCAACCAGGTATGGTAGGCACACAGAGAGAGTATACAAGGGTAACACCCGACTACGAACCAGATTTGCTGTGAATTCAGGTTTCTGCTCCCTTAGAAACTGTAATGTAATATGAGAAATGAAAATCCTCATTTGTCAATTCTCACTAAACCAAAAAACTTTCGTTGAACAAATGAAGTTAGATATCCATACGTCTTGCAGACCACCATAAGCCATCAGAACGCCAAAATAACTGCCATGGTCGACATACTACCAGAATGAGAGAAGTAGAAAAATACAAAAGCAGTAATGAATATTTGATAAAGAAAAAGAAACTGATAACAGCATTTAGATAACAAGTGATTGCGCATCACTAGAGAAAACGAAGATGATGATTACATTATTTCCACAGTTACTTCTGAAACCATTGGGAAGCATGGGTAGGAATACAATAAATTCACAGCATAAATGCACACCCCATATCTAAGCTACTGTTAATTAAATTTTTTATCCAGCGGATAAGCAGGTGGGAGGGAAATAAAGGTGTTGACCGAGATCATGCTCAGAAGTTGAGTTTATGTTACATGCAGTACCTAGTTAAATGTTTTAGGATTATTCCAAGAGCTTTAGCTACAAAACGGACCACAAAAACATCTAGGAGACGTATTTTTGAACTCACTCTTTCTTAATTCTAGAATCAGATGCATTAGCGTCACAAGGAATGGGAAACCTTGACAAAGAGGGAAGCACCAACAACTCCCCCATGGTACAGCGCAGACTATTTTGCCTGCTCTTTTCACCCTTCTTACGCTTGGATGAAGCTGAAGAACCATTATTTGAAGTTCCCGTAGGAGGCCCCTGTGGAAATTAAAGGACAAATTGAACAGTAATTCTGACAAAACAAATAGACTACTTTTATCCAGTACCAACCTTAGAAATTGAAATAACACCGAGTAAGTTTAAAGCGCTTTTTCTGGCTGTATATAAATCTTCCCTCCATCCAGAAATTTCTTCCTGTGTACCAACAAAGGAGGAACAAAAAAAAAATGATAACAGTAATCAAAATCGTTATTCAATCACTGAGATAGATCATACACTCATCATACAAGTTCAGATGGAAGATTCTTCCTAATGTACTCATCTGCGTCTTCTTCCCATTCTGAAATATCCTGCTTACAAGCAAAGCCATAAAAACTAGAGAAAGAGTTAACTAAGTCAACTTTTGACCATCAGAGATATTTCAATATGATAGTAAACATATTTGTCTTTACATATATCATACACACTCTCTCTCTTTTCCGTACGAAAAAGCATACCTTTTCATTCAGAACCAATGTTGGAAAGATTGCTTTGTCCAACAAAAATGAAAAATGGGGTGAAACTAATCTCCATCCCTATTTCAAATGAACTGAAAACATTATTCTTGGGGAAACACAATGGTCCAGATCCAAATTTTACGATAAGAGCCTGTGAAGAGAAACTCAGTGTACAATTGAAGAGTAACAACAAATGTAGAAGGAATTACCGGGCCTGTCTCTAGAATGTGTGAAATGACATCAAAAACTAATGATATAATCCTTTCCCGCAGGAAATCAAGCTTCTGCATAAAGAAAAACATTTCTCACATTACAATATGTCCAAAAAGGGGACACATATGACAACTCCAGGAACAATAAATATGCGAGGAGAGTAAGAACCATTTCATGGGTCACTCCTGCACCAATATTGCAAATAACTAAAGAAATTGGATTTTGTTATCCTGTTTTTATTTTTATTTTTATTTTTTTTGAGATGCACACTCCAAAATGCAGTTTTGGTGCTGACAGAACAGGTAATGCATGGGGGGTATTTTGGACAGTCAAAATATGCACTTGCTCATAAACATTCTATTTGCAGCTAGAAATGCATGCCAACCGTTAAGCAATTCAGGAATGAGAAAAGTAGAAGCAATACTTACACTGACATTTGCACTATATTTGACCATCTGTAAAACACAGTTCAAGATGTCTGGCATTAAGCTGAAAAGGTAAGCAACAAAAATGAAGACTAACCACCAATGGTTTAGTCTAACAAAATTAAATGAAAAAATAAAGGCATTACTTATCAGAATACTTCCGGTGCCGGGTAACCAGAGCACAAAAAATGTGCAAACTCCTCTTTCCAGTTTTAAACCTCAACAAGTAATCATCTTTCAAAGTAATACCATCATCAAAACTCAAGGAACCCAGAATCATAATCAGATCATGACAAAATGAAGACAAATGAGGAGCCAGAACAGATGGCATATGTGACCTCACCTACAAAACTGACCATAATCAAAAAGAAATGCCAGAAGAAAAAGAATAATCTAATGAGTGCAAGAGAAACTAAAAAGCAACCAATTATGGACAATGAAGATCTAAAACTACTGATTTTGGCTTCTTGCAAGTTCTGTAAGAAGCCATTAGAACAACCTATTGAGGAAGAGAAGTTGCCAGAAACTTTGCTTCTTCCTTGTCTATTAGAAAGCCATAAAATAAAGAGGTATCCGGGGCTAACACCTCAATTAACCATGCAGAATATACAAGCCATGCCATTATTTCTAGTAAAATGTTATGCCTACATCTAACTAAGAGAGCTAAAACCTAAAAAACTTTTACCAACTTCTTGATGCTGGTGAGATGTGTAACATAATTATTGAAAATTGAGACAACTAAATCTTTAATCCAAATCAGATACAAAAAGATTACTTACAGAAAAATATATGCACTTGCATACAATGAGAAGGATCTTCTCTGATTCCTGATCTGTTCTACCTTTGTTAGCCAAAACCTGTATTACACCATAAAATCAATTACCATGGAGGTTTATAGAGTTGGGGAATACAGGGCAAAGAAGGGGAGACAAAACAACCTTTTCAACAAAACAGTGGAATACTGCTAGCATAGGAACAATAATTTCCTTGGCAATTAGCTCAAGTTGGGGTGGTACAGGCTCCTTGGCAACTTTAGGATTCAGAAAGTACTGCAAGGAAAATTTTTAATTAGAAGCCACCAAGTAAAAGGAGCACCAGATGATTTGTTTATACATGTAAAACTTTAACATTACCACCTTTTGGATCATATACCAAGAGTCAAAATAGAATATTCTCAAGTCACATAACAATTTATAGATATAAAAAGCAACATATACTTCATATTATACTTACCTAATGAGTGGAAACACACTGAAAAACAAGCTGTACGGGATCATGAATAAACACCTTAAAAACTTAATCTAATTTGGGAACACCAAATTGCTGTGGCGTTCACAGCAGAAACCAGCAAAAACAGGGAAGATAAATGGTACGAAAATGAATGTAGAGTTATTTATTAACATATATGGATAATCATGAGCATATGACTAATGGCTACACGCACATTTTCATGTTTGTATTAAATGCTTGAAGTCTCACTTTACTAGTCTTTCCAACCAGATTATCTCAAATTTTATGGACACCTCCCAATTGGGTTTCTACACAATTCTCCACAACTGAAACTGCGTTCCCACAATTTTTCATCCTTCTGGAAACAAAATTTAAACAAATATGAGCAAGTACAATAACACATGGGAATACAACAAATACCTGGAAAGGTCTAATAAGTGCATGAAGAACCATAAGGGCATTAACAGTATTCCATCCACAATTTGCACCATTGCTAATAAGGTTACTACTTTGAATTGCCGACCGTAGTTCAGGTACAAGTTCAGGCCAAGAATTCTGCTTAACGAACTCCACACCAAGAATTACCCGGAACTACCAACAAGAGGAAAAGTCTTGAATAAATAATCAACCCATTACATATAAAAGGCTAAAAACCAAAAACAGAAAAATATCATCTGCATACTGCTTCAAGTAAAACTTTTAGAATTGCCGGTTCTGCTTGAAGCAACGCTCGCATAAGCTGGTCCTTGAATTCTTTAGGAATATTTGAGCATGAAACACTGCTATCAATATTTCGTCGGGTAAAGTTCTTCAGGTACGTGGCAGCAGCAATTCTCTGCCCTTGATTTTCACCTCCTACGGCATAACAATTACGCTAACATCAAATTCAAAAAACAAATTCCAAGAACCTTCACCTAAAACCAAACAGGTCGCGTAGACTGAGCCGCTGAAAACATTAAGGCAGCGGTTGACACCACGGAACAGATCATAGCATTGTGGAATTACAGGTCATTCTCTTCATAAATTAAGTTCAATTCAAACTCTAACTTCTTAATTCTATGCTACGAGGTAATTTGGTTAATCGAATTTAGCTTTCCATATTTTACCACTATTCCTGTTTTAACATTTCCCCAATTTTCTAAAATCTCATTTATTCACTACTGATTTTAAACTGAGCTTGTCAAGTCTAATAACAAAATGTAAACAAAAGATACAATAAAGCAGAAATTGCATACCAGTGGCAATGGAGAGGAGAGAGTAAGGGAGCTGAGGGAGAAGAGAGAGGCAATCGAGGGAGTCGGTGGCCGTGCGAACGACGTCGATATCGACGCTGAGCGTGTCGTTTAGTAGCTGAGCTACTTGATTGATGTCCATGCCGGCCTAGACTTTGGTGCAGCTTCACGTTTTCCGGCGAAAAAGAAAAACCCTAATAATTTGCAGACTCGAGAATGGTGCCAAAATATATTGCGCGGGAAATATAAGTATTATATATCGTCATTAATAGCTGTAAAAATAAAAAGTATCCCCAAAAGAAGACGACATGTCGGTTGCAATAAGCAAAACAAAACGACCAAAACATCTGGCTTTAGAAAATTTGTATGGAGATGCGGGGTATCGAACCCCGTACCTCTCGCATGCAAAGCGAGCGCTCTACCATGTGAGCTACATCCCCGAGATGGCAATCAGCTGGTTATTTAAAGTTATAAACATTAGTTAATTTGTTAAGAAGCTTTATCCATTGATAGCCGTAGATCTGAACTTGTAATAAAGACAATCATCGTCGTCAAGCAAGAAGAAAATAAAGAAATTGAGTTTGCACGTGTAATAAAATCAAGGATATAATGGCATGCACGCAAACTGCTGATTTATTAGCCACGAGGCAGGCCACGTTCTCTTCATGCACAGACTCCCCACGCCTTTTAATCCCTCGTTTCCTCTCCACTTCACTCCATTCGCGGACCAAGCAAGAAACTGAAAAAACAAACAGCTTTCAGAAAGTGTTTTCTTTACTTTCAAAATGCCAGGAATCACCATTGGAGATAGTATTCCCAACCTTGAAGTTGAAACCAATCAGGGAAAGTTCAAGCTCCATGACTTCATTGATGATAGTTGGGCCATTATCTTCTCGCACCCAGGTTTCCATTTCTGTGTTAAAAAACAGATAACACAAATCCTGTACTTTTTCCTTATTATTAATTTGTTCTTATGGTGTAATTTGCATGCACAGGTGATTTCACTCCTGTGTGTACCACCGAACTTGGAAAGATGGCAGCGTATGCGCCGAAATTTGAAGAGAGAAAAGTGAAGCTTTTGGGTTTATCCTGCGACGATGTGAAATCCCACAGTGAATGGATTAAAGACATTGAAGCTTATACTGTGAGATTTTCCAGGTCAAATTTTTAGTGATTTTGACTTTTGGTTAATTGTATAACTGTGTAAAACATGCGTTGGTTTGCATGCAGCCTGGTTGCAAGGTGACGTATCCGATCATTGCAGATCCCAATCGAGAAATCATCAAGCAACTTAACATGGTCGACCCAGATGAGAAAGATTCATCAGGAAAACAATTTCCTTCTCGAGCTCTTCATATAATCGGACCTAATAAGCAGGTGCATGCTTTTGGTGATTAGAGTTATAAGTTTAATTTTATATTTGTGTTAACTATTTTTGTCATACGTTTTAGGTGAAGCTCAGCTTTCTCTACCCGGCATCGACCGGCCGGAACATAGATGAAGTAGTGAGAGCATTAGACTCTCTGCAGAAGGCAGCAAAGCATAGGGTTGCAACTCCGGCGAACTGGAAACAGGGAGATCCGGTGGTGATTTCTCCAAGTGTGACCAATGATCAGGCCAAAGAAATGTTCCTTCAGGGTTATCAGACTGTTGATCTTCCATCCAAGAAGGAGTACTTGCGTTTCACCGATGTCTGAAGTTTCAGGACTTCAATCAGCTAAATATGTCTATATTTTTTTTTTCTTCTTTGTCGCTATATATCTGTATTTTCTGTTTTCTCTTTGGCTGAACTTTGTACTGTAAACAAACTTTTATTTGTGCAATATGTAATATGATAGTAGTTCAT